>PVKU01001910.1:0-260678 GCA_004027475.1 Anoura caudifer | reverse complement strand
AGCAACCAGTGGAAAACTTATTTGAACAAATAATAAAGGAGAACTTCCCCAATCTGGCAAAGGAAATAGTCTTCCAGGAAGTCCAGGAAGCTCAGAGAGTCCCAAAGAAGTTGGACCCAAGGAGGAACACACCAAGGCACATCATAATTACATTACCCAAGATTAAAATGAAGGAGAGAATTCTAGAAGCAGCAAGGGATAAGGGCACAGTCACCTACAAAGGAGTTCCCATCAGACTGTCAGCGGATTTCTCAAAAGAGACCTTGCAGGCAAGAAGGGGCTGGAAAGAGGTATTCCAAGTCATGAACGTCAAAGACCTACATCCAAGATTGCTCTATCCAGCAAAGCTGTCATTTAGAATGGAAGGGAAGATAAAGTGCTTCTCAGATAAGGTCAAGTTAAAGGAGTTCATCATCACCAAGCCCTTATTATATGAAATGTTAAAGGGACTTACCTAAGAAAAAGAAGATAAAAAATAGGACAGTAAAAAGACAGCAAACTCGCAGGTATTAACAACCACACCTAACACAAAAGCCAACTAAGCAAACCACTACAACAGGAGCAGAAACACAGAAATGGAGATCACATGGAGGGTTAGCAATAGGGGAGAGGGAGGAGGAGAAAGGGGGACAAGGTACATAGAACAAGTAGCACAGACGGTGGGTAGAAAATAGACAGGGGGAGGGCAAGAATAGTGTGGGAAATGTAGAAGCTAAAGAACTTATGACACATGGGCATGAACTAATGGGGGGAATGTGGGTGGGAGGGGGTGTGCAGGGTGGAGGGGAATGAAGGGGGGAAATGGGACAACTGTAAGAGCATAATCAATAAAATATAATTTAAAAATAAAATAAAATAAAATAAATGGATCACAAATTTAAATGTAAAAGGTCAAAGTACAAAGTTTTTAGGAAAAGACAGGAGAAAATCTTTGGAATCTAGCACTAGGAAACAAATTCTTAGACCTGACACCAAAGACAAAATACATAAGAGGAAAAATTCGTAACTGGATTTCATCAAAATTAAAAACTTTTGCTCCATGAATGACCTTCCGATAAGGATGAAAAGACAAGCTACAAAGTAGGAGAAATATTATTAAGCCCCACACCCAACAAAGGACTAGTACCTAACATACAAAAAGAACTCTGAAACTCAAAAGTGAAGAAGAAAACCACCCAATTAGAACATGGGCAAAAGCCTCAGATATTTCACCTAAGACACAAAATCCTCATCCTCTCTCATCAGTTATCAACAGGTTCTGCAACCTTAAGTGAAACAAAGTGTAACTAAACCAATTTCAACACAGGCTGTATGATATAAACAAGAGTTAAGTTCCTACAATATTACAACAATAAACAAACCCTTATTTCAGGACCTGCTGTGTACAGATGGCAAATAAGCACATGAAAAGGCATGAGCCATTAGGGAAATGCAAAATAAAACCACAATGAGATATCATTGCTCAGCTATACGAACGACTGAAATAAAAAATAATGACAATGCCAAATGCTGGTGAGGATGCAAAGAAACTAGATCACTCATATATTACTAGTGGTAATATAAAATATGAGGACCATGCCAGAAAACAGTTTGGTGAGTTCTCAAAAAACTAAATATGCAACTACCATATGACCCAGCAATTGCTCTCCTGGGCATTTATCCCAGAGAACTCAAAACCTGTGTTCACACAAAAATCTGAATGTTTACAGCAGCTTTACGCATAATAGCCAGAAACTGGAAACAACACAGATGTCCCTCAACAGATGAATGGTTAAACCAAGTGCAGTACCCATCCACCCCATGGAATGTTATTCAGCAATAAAATGAAACAAACATTAACACGTGAAATGTAATTTTCTGGAGATTCATTCAACTTGGATGAATCTCCATAAAATTACGCTAGGTGAAAAAAGCAATCCCAACAAGTTATATACCATCTGATTCCATTTATATCAGATTCTCAAAATGACAAAATTACAAAACTAAAAAATAGAGTAGTGGCTGCCAGAATTTCAGGAGGGGTGTGACCGAAAAGGGCGACACCAAAGGTCCTCGGGGTGATGGCAATGCTCTCTCCCCACCAGACCGATGTCGGCAGTGGATGGTGATACTGCCCTTGCAGCTCTGCAAGATGTAACCACTGGGGAAAACTGGGTAGAGGGTACACAGGACCTCTGTGCTATTTCTGGCAACTGCAAGTGAGTCTACAATTAAAATTAAAAGTTTCATTTTATTTTTGTTTAGACTTTTTTATTTATTTAATTTTAGAGAGAGGGTAAGGGAGGGAGAAAGAGAGGGAGAGAAATACCAATGTGTGGTTGCCTCTCATGTGCCCGTACTAGGGACCTGGCCTGCAACCCAGGCTTGTGCTCTGACTGGGAATCAAACTAGCGACCCTTTGGTTCACAGGCCCACACTCAATCCACTGAGCTACACCAGCCAGGGCAAAAGTTTCATTTTAAAATGCATTTTTACTTCCCACCCCAAAAAAAACCTTGTTCTACCTACTATCTCCCTCTCAGCTAACAGCAACTTCATTTTTCTAGCTACTCACGCCAAAAACCTTGGAGTCATCATTTTCTTAATACCCCACATCCAATCCGTGACCCCACCTGGAAACACATGCAGAATTTGAAGGCTTTCCACCCCTCCACCACTGCTGCCTCTCCCAGCCGTCATCCTCGCACCCACATATTACTGCAGCCTTCTCAACGATCCGCCTGCTTCCACCCTAAGCCCCACTGTCTGCTCTATGACAGCCAGAGTCGTCCTGTAAAAACTAAGTTAGATGATGTTCCTCCTCTGCTTAAAACCCCCTGAGTTCTCCAAGTGCAGCACAGGGCACAGTCAATGACACTGTAGTAGTTAGGTGTGGCACCGCGGGGGGGTGCTGGAACTATGAGGGTAATGCTCTGTAAAGTATACGACTGTCTGACCACCGTGCTGTACACCTGACACTAACACAAAGTAACACAGAATATCAGCTGTATTTGAAAACATTAAACCCTCTGGGAGCTCCCCATTTCTCTCAAAAACAAAATGCCAAGTCCTCATAACAGCCTACAAGACCCTGCCTGGCCCAGCCCCCATGACTTCAATCCCATCACCTCTCACTCACCTCCTGACACTCTGCCCCACCGCCAACTTCACGCACAGCAGGTGCTCACTGCGTAGTGCCCATGTTCCTGACCCACTCCCGCCGTGCCACTGCCCAAGCTGCACCTTCGCACCTGCTGCGCCCTCTGAAAAGCCACTCCCAGAGTCTCATCCGGACAAAACCCCTCTTGTTCTCCTGAGACATCTCCACTGTCACTCTGTGTGTTGTGGTAACTCTGATACGTAGCACCAAGTAGGAGAACTAGTTAGTATTATCCAAAAACTGAAACCTAGGAGTAATACACAGGAAGACAAACTAACAATTCATCTAAAACATTTTAGATCAAGCTCCTGGACCTCCACTCCTTCAAAACAGAAAAGTGGATCCAGTCAGATAAGAACAAAGTGATAACTCTGATTTTATGGATTTAATTCCCGAGCTTCTAAAAATATATTACTTTACACTTCTAAATGTTCCATTCCCACCCTTTCTTAGTCAGTATTGCCTCTCTACTTAAAATTTAACATTTAAAAAATAAAACTTCCTAAATTTAATTCTCTTCTATTAGTCTCTTTAAAAAAAAAAAAAAGCAAAAACTGCCTTAAGCCCTGGCTGGTGTGGGCTCAGTGGACTGAGTGCCAGACTGAGAATCAAAGGGTCACAGATTTGATTTCCAGTCTATGGTGCATGCCTGGGTTGCGGGCCAGGTCCCCAGTAGGGGGCATGCAAGAGACAAACACACATGAATGTTTCCCTCCCTCTCCTTTCCCCTCTCTAAAAATAAATAAATTAAATTAAAAAAAAAAAAAAAAACACTGCCTTAACATAACTACATCAATATTTCTCAAACAAGAATGCAGAGGACCCTAAGAATTCAACACACTGGACTGAGAAACATCACCTTAAAAAATTAAACATATTACACATTAAATTAGGAGATCACTTTGGAGCAAATATGAGGGCAAATGTAAAAAAAAGTTTGGAACTCAATACAGTCTATCTAGACTTTAACTTTCTGATTACAAGAATGATACTCTGAGATCATAAGGCATGCTTATAAAAACACTAATATTAGCCAATGCTTTATAAATGCTACACTATATTGCAATTAAGTTGCTTCCCTATTAAAAGCATATGTTAGTTTTAAGTTATTTTCAGTAGGGAATGATATGAATTTTATATATATCATTTAAAAAAAGAAAAAGAATCCCTGAGATGCCCCACTGTAGTTGAGCGATATTTCTGGGGCTCTAATAAATAAAAAGCTACACAGGAGGACACCTTAATACACACTCCCCCTCACTTACCCCGCCCCCAGTCAAAAGATTTTCAACCACCTCTTAGGGGGAAGTTGTTTCTGAAACTACAGTTACTAGCCATATATCCCCCAAAACCACATATCTTACACCTTCCAGCAAGAAATGTAAATGTTTAAGTCAGGTTTTTCTTAGATGATTAAATGACCAAAACAATCATACCTCTTAAGTGCTTTAGGAACATGACTACCTGCTCAGCCAGGGAAATCCTCCTTACATTTTACTAATGAGGAAAGGGACTTGGGAAAATGGACCACAGTCCTTCCCCCCAGACTTGCAAACACTTCCAGGAGGGGGGGGCAGTTGCCCCACCCTCAGCAACCACAGCACTTTCCTAGGAGAATGTACGTCTAGACAGCTCCTGTTGGCAATAAGAAAATGATATCTCTTTCACACTGTTTTTCATCTGAAAACTCCAAAAAGGGAGAAAAGCAGGACTGTGTCTTGGCCTGAAGGAAAAAAGGGACTACTAAATAAAATAGTGCTTAATCATTGTAAGTTCTTATTAGTGGATTTGTTCCCCCTAAGCCTCAGGTCCTGGTTTATAGATTTCCTCATTTCTCAATGAAGCCTTCCAATGTCTTGATTGACAATGTAACATTTCTAAGCAAAGTGATACTTAACCATGCAGCATCATTTACAACACTCAAGATATGGAAATGACCCAAGTGCTCGTCAATGGATGAATGACTAAGGAAGATATTAGATATATAAACGTGGAATATTACTCAGCCATAAAAAAGAATGGAATCTTGCCATTTGGGACAACGTGGGTGGACTTGGAGGGCATTATGCAGAGAAAGATAAATACCGTATGATTTCACTTACATGTGCAATCTTAAAAAACAAATCAATACAAGACAAACAAAAAAGGCCAAGCTCATAGATACAGAGAACAGAATGGTAGTTTGTGAAGGGGTGGGGAGGACTGGTAAAGAGAGTCAGAAAGTACAAACTTTCCATTATAAAATAAGTCAGGGGATGTAAGGTGCCACATGGTGACTACAGTTAATAATGCTGTATTGCATCTTTGAAAGTTATATGAGAAAATTTTTAAAGTTCTCATTAGAAGAAAAAACCTGTCACTAGTATGAGAACATATGGTAAGTAGAGTGCCATGTATACAAATATCAAATCATTATGTTGTACACCTGAAACTAATAAAAGTTCTATGTCAATGATACCTCAATTAAAAAATTATAAATATTTTAAAGATGAAATACTTAAATCCTATACAGCCATTAAAATCAAGCAGGATTGCCCTCAGCGTGGTGGCTCTGTTGGTTAGACCATCGTCCCCATACGCCAAGGCTGTGGGTTCGACCCCAGATCAGGGCACGTGCAAGAATCAGCCAATACAATGATAAATAAGTAAAACAGTAAATTCACATCTCTCTCTCTACCGCCCCCCCCCCACACACACACACATAAATAAATAAAAACTTTAAAGAAGGAAATGGAGCAGGACAGACCCGTTCACCCAGGACACAGGGAAGGGGGACCACGTCTACAAGGAGTCTCCCTCATCCTGGAACTCCTCTCCACGTCCCCCACCCGAGCTCCTGCAGTCTGGCTCTTCACCGAACACCAGATCCAGACCTCAGAGATGCCAGAACCCGAAGAAAGCTTTTCCCCTTCCCTTCAGCTTTCCAAAGTACTCCACCGCTCCTGCCCACCGTGGTTCTACCGGGCCCGAGTGCCCTCCCTTTGGGGCCCTCTGCCGACACCACAACCTCTAACCTCGGCCACCTACCTCCTCAGCACCTGCCTCCCCCTCTACACCGTCCGGACTACCCGCTCCCAAGAGTTCCCGAGACGCTCCCCACCGCCCCCCGCCACGGCGCCCATTCGGGAGCGCAGACCACACACAACCCCCGCCCGTCTGCACGCCGCGCTAGCCGCTCCCGGGTCCCTGCCCCTCTCAGCCCCTCTCCTCGGGCCTCTTACAGCCCCACGTCCTCAGACCCCTTCAAACAGCCTCCTCCCCCTCTCCGGGCCCATAGCGACCCTGCCCCGTCTAGACTGTGCCGTCCGCTCGGGACACTCGGAAGCGCCCTTTCCCCGGCTCTGTGCGTCTCCGGGTCCGCGCCCCCGTCCTCGGGGCTCCCCGCAGCCGCCCCGCCGCCGCGCCCCCCTTACCACTGGACACGGTGACGGACGCGAGCAGGAGCGCCAGGACCAGCGGCCGCTCCAAGCCCCCGGGGACCTGGGTGCCCAGCCTGGGCTGCAGCTTCGCTCCCACGACCCCACTCATCCTCCTCAGAGCGACAGCGGCCATAACGGACTCTGCCCGGAACCTGCGCTGTTGCTAGGCTCTACGTCATGACGTCAGGAACTGCGTAAGGTCTCACGGCCCTCGGCCCCTACGTTTGGGCGTGATGACGTTGCATCCTGGAGCGGGGCTCTGGGAAGGGAAATACGGAGGGAGGATAGTGGGAGTTGGAGCTAAGTGGGTGACCCGCAGGTCGGCTGCGGGTTAAGGCTGTACCGTGCTCGGTGTGAAGAGGCCGGGAGGGCGAGCCCCTCCCTGCTTCTCGCACGATGTGGCACCTCGCAGCTGAGAAAAGTGCTTTCAAACGTCTTTGGGCGGAAGAGCTGTTTAATACCCCGATCCCCAAGGGATCCCTTCCCTGTGTCCTCGTGGAAACGAAGTTAACAGTGGCGATGGCCGGGTGGTGGGATTATATGCAAATGTTTTATTTATTTTTTATCTTTACCCATAATCTTCAGCAAATATTTAGCACCTCTCCGTGTTTCGGCATACAGCAGTGAACAAAACAAACCCTACTTGTGTGGAGTTTATTTTCCTGGGAGGGACTCTATCGTGTAAAATGAACACCATATGCAGTAGAAAACGTGTTATGGAGAAAAAGCCGGGAAGCTGGCTAGGAAATAGACGTGCAAAGAGCTTCCACGTTTTCTGCAATTTCTGTTACTTCTTAAATTTTGAAAGTGCCCATATATGAAAATTCAAATTTAGAAACGTTCAGGGAGTTCCCCTTATTAAGGCCCCGGCACAGTGCTTTGGTCTGTAGGTTCTGTGAATGTTTCCTTAATAAATATCTGTAGGCTTCAAATAATAAAAGTTCCATTGGATCAATTTGCAGGAAAATCAGCACGTCACAAAATAGATGATTCCTGCACCGACAGCTTCGCCACTCTGGGCTCCAGGAGGCCCTCGAAAGATTGCTGCCATCCCCCCAGACACAGCTGAGCGGCCTCTGAAGAGAGGCCTGTGTTCTCCTGAATTTGGTTTCCCTTAACATTCGTCTGGCCCAGGTGACAGCTCTGAAACACACAAACTCTACGTTGTTAAGAAAACTAAGAAGCCATTCATCTGTTCATTCCCCTCAACCCACCACCAGCCTAGATACGCTGAATGGTGCCCTTATTGCAAAGCTGCCAGTGTAGCCAGGGCTCCATGGGTCCCTTCAGTGAGCACGGAAACCACCACTCAGTTTAACGAATTAGCTTCTCAATTCTAGCTTCTGCTTGTGGGAGACTCAGATTTAAACAGGCCTTTTTCTGTAATAAACACGCCAATCCTCTCCTTTGTCCCCAGATTGTTTCAATTCTTTCTGGTGAGCTAACGTGAACTCAAGGCATTTTACACAATATTCTGACATGCTGCATGCAACATGTATTTGTACCTGGCATCTGACTGGAGGTGCCCAGTACCCATTATGTGCCAAAATCCCTGGACAAATTCAACAAAGTTCACTTTGAAATAGCTGCACATCATTATGAACCTGATGAAGACAGTATGACAAATACTGAGGCCAGCAGGCTAGGGTGACCAGTTACAGAAAATGCTAGAAACAAATCTGATACCTGTTTGGAATTGTCACTTACAGATATCCATGAAAAGGAATTCTGCCTAAAAATGTATCATTGAATAGAAAAAAAAAGGTTCATATTTGTTGAAACTGGTAATATATATGCAGATACTATTCTACTTTGTGAATGTTTGAAATTTAATCTTCACCCAAGGATATGGTTACTGATTTTGAGAAGGGAGAAACATCGATTGTTTCCCATATACTCCAACCTGGGATAGAACCAACAACCTAGGTATGTGCCCTGACGGAGAATCAAACCCACAACCTTTTGAGGTACGGGATGCTCCGATCAAGCCACCCAGCCAGGCTTTACCATGCTATTTTTTAAGTTATAAATATACCGCAGAATTCTAAAACCCCCAATGATCCATGCCTTCATATGACCTCCTGCCCTTCAGTGTGGGAGGGACCTTGTAAATACATCACTTCTGTGATTAGGCTGCTGTAGGGCACAGGTGACTTCGAGAGATCATCCTCAGTGGGCCTGACCTAGTCAGGTGAGTCCTTGAATGTGTTGGGGCAAGTTATGGGGGTGTAATATACAACATGGTGACTATAAGTGATGAGGCTGTGTTGTATATTTGAAAATTGCTAAGAGAATAGATCTTAAAAGTTCTTATAAGAAAAAATTGTATATGGTGATAGATGTTAAGTAGACTTATTGTGATTATTTTGCAATATATACAAACATTGAATCATTGTTGTATACCTAAAACTAATATAATGTGAATTACATCTCAATAAAAATAAATAACCTTTACAGGGGAATGGGGCCGTTCCTGAAGATTTGAAGTGTGAGAGGGATTTGACCGTGTGTTTTTCTGTTCCAGCTTTGACGATGGGGTGGAGGGGGGACCCTGTGGCAAGTGTGCAGGTGGCCTCCATTTGATGAGAGTGGCCCCTTGCTGATGGCCAGCAAGGAAACAGGGACCGCTATTCTACAACCAAAAGGAACCGAATTCTGCCACAACCTTGTGAGACTGGAAGAGGACCCCAAGCTCCAGATGAGAACACAGCCTGGCTGACACCCTAATTTCCACATTGTGAGAAACTTAACAGAGAGCCCAGACACACCATGCTTGGGTTTCTGACCTGCAGACCTGTGGATGAGTGTTGTCTGTGAGCCACGAAGTCTGTGGTGATTTGTTATACAGCAACAGAAAACTAAAAATACCTCACACACATGCAGAGAACAAAGGGTCAAAGAAAAAGACCAAATGCCCGTTTACTTACATTTTTATTAATAAGGATAACAGAAGAAGGATGAGGTTTCAATATTTTATTCAAGTTTTATTTTAAGTGATGTTAATTACAGCATTTGAAAGGGGTGATCTAATTCCACACAATGGAAGACTCTACAATGTACCCATTAAACTGCTAAAAAATAAACTGAGTGGCGAGGATTCAACAGAAGTCTAATTTAGGTTCCGAGTGTTATTACCATGTGATTACAGTCATAGAGACTCTTCCCAACTCACAGCTGGAGCTCTTAGTAGCTATTTCATACTCTGGTGCACGGGCAAAAAAAACCACAATGGGATAGGGAGTAAGTCCTGAATTATTGGCTTCATCACATCCGCCTTCTCCACCCCAAAATGGCACAAAAGAAACAACTACCACACCCTGCAGACTACTTTTGGTGTAAAAGAGGTGACGGACCAGGGTGGAAACAGGTCAGGAAGATCTAAGAAAGTCCCTTCGGATGAGTTTGTACATACCACCGAGCAGGGAGCCTCTCTCACTTAGGGCAGGAAACCAAGGTCAATTCTCTGGAAGTCACAAGTTCATTCACTGAAGCAATAGGAATTTACAAAATGCTTACAAACCATCGGCTTCCACTTGCAGCCACTTCTAGATAAAAAAGAAACGTGACATCTCTAGAGGGGCTGCCAAGTCCCCCCAAGTCTGCAGCTGAAAGGACCTTTTTTTGGAACCGGGTTTCCTCTGTACCTCTGAAAGGGTAATACCTTAAAGCTGAATCTTCTTCAAACCTGGAGGTCTAACATGAAATTTAGCAATACTTGCATCCCAGACATACAACATTAAAAGGTACACTAAATTCTGAAGGTAGCTATGCTGCAAAACAGTTTAAAATTAAACGATTGTACAGTCTTCATTTATGCTTGAAATTCCAGTCCTAGACCAAGCTTGTGGCCACCTGCGTTGACATTCTTGCCATCCAGCAGCGCTGACAGCGTCAGTTTGATACCTGTGTGTGTACGGGGGCGGGGGGAATCGGGGAGAGGAAAGGGGGAGGTAGGAAGAAGAGAAGAAAAGTTAACACACGGAGAACGCTGGAGCATACCGGCAAAACCACACCGAATCCAAGACCGGCTCCAGCCGTGCGACCAGGAGCAAAACCACATGGCCCTTCACACCCTGCTACTTACTGCCACCTGACTACTTGATAGGAAGCCTAGAATGAGCTCACACAGCAATCAGCGTTACTCTACCGCCCACCAAAACCCACTCCAGGGACTCCACACTCCTCCCTTTCACCATCTCCTGCTACCACTAATCTCTCTACCAGAGGCAGCACGCAGTGAGCTTCTTCAGCAACAGCCCCTGAAAATGAAACCCCAGTCATGAATGAGACACCAACATCTTGCACTCACATTCACAGAGTGCACATGCACCCACACATAACTGATATTTTCCCTAGAATTGCTTGAATCTGACATCATGCACTCTTAGATTTCTAGGGTTCAAAGGCCCAGCTTATCCAAAGTAACCCCAAGGTGGCGTCAGTTCCTGCAGCTCTAACGCACCAGGGACTGGCCTGGCCAACGGTGCAGGGGAAACCTGCAAACTAGTTTCACCATGAGGATGACTCAAGGGCTGGTTTTAAGAACCTGCTGGACATTAGTTAGCAAGCATTATGCACACTGGGGGAAAGAAAAGAACCAAAAATGTAACATGTTAGCTTTGCTCTTCCTCTCTCCTGCTTACTGCTTCTCCCACTCTCTGAATGTTTTATAATGACTGCACACCTTTAGAAACACTTCATTATAAAACTTAATGCACACTCATTTACAATGTACTACACAGGCATTTTATAAGCAGTAACATAAAGCAGCAAACAAGAACCACAATTTTTTTTTAAGACAAAGAACTAGCCCTGACTAGTGTTGCTCAGTGGGTTGAGTGCCAGCCTGAGAATCAAAGGGTCACCAGTTCAATTCCCAGTCAGGGCACATGCCTGGGTTGCAGGCCAGGCCCCCAGTAGGGGGCACTCGAGAGGCAACCACACGTTGATGTTTCTCTCCCTCTCTCCTTCCCTCCCTCCCTTTCTGTCTAAAAATAAATAAATAAAATCTTTTTTAAAAAAAAAGGACCAAGAACTAATTTCACCACAGCCGACACCTACCTGGCTTTAGTGTCTGAGTGTATCCGAGCCCAATCAGGCTGGAGTTGTTCACTTTAGCCTAGAAAAGGGAAACAGAATGAAAATGCTTAGAACTTCACACTTCCGTCTCCAAAATAAGTAAGAGCTTTTAAATCAACCAACTCTGATCTTCACAATCAAACTCTCTTTTTTCATGTCTACTTTGTTTATGGGATTCATTAAATTCACTATGAAACATATCAAATTTGGGGGACTCTGAAGGGAAACTCAATACAATTTTCAATTAAAACAAAGTTATTATTTACATTTGATTCCTGAAGGTATGAAGGCCTGGTTTCATTTATACTGAGTAGGTCTGTATTCAAGTTATAACAGGTAGGGGACACTTTCATTTATGCGCAGAGAGAGAAAAGGCTTTCTCGTACAGATTTCTTCAGGATTTATTTGTTGGGATCAGAGATAACACAGCAAAAGTTAGATGGGGTTTTGAGGCTCTTTTTAAAGGCAGAGAATACTATTAGAATTCTCTCTTCATGGAAAAAGGAAGCCAAAACCACACTGACATGACAGTTCCCCAATGACAAGCCTGAGTTTAACACGGACGTTGGAGCAAGAGAACGACCCAGCCAACCGCTTCCGCTTCGGCACTTAGTGAGTGAATCCATGAGGTTCAGGAAAGCAGCTGAGTCCAAAATAAGTTTGCCCTCATTCTCCCGCCTGAGTTGTAGGGACATCTGGGCCTCTCCCTGGCCCCTTTCCGGTGAAATGAGGAAGGGTCAGGAGCAGAGGACGCTCAGGCCACGAGGACACCACGCCCCAGTCAAAGTGGGGCTGCCAAGATGCGCGTTTTCCAGCTCAAAAGCTCTTTTCAGACCTGACCGCTCCCATCAGCCAGAGCAGAGCAGGAGAAGGAAGGCCGGCGGTCAGTGCCCTGTCTAGCTGTTCCTTGTTGCTCACAGTATCCAAATAGCAAGGCCCCTTTTCCTTCAGTTTTTAAAAAGGGAGCCAAATGCAGTTTCTCTTTCAGGAGACTTAAAATGGGCTGTCTATAAATTACACAAACCAGCCCTGAACCCATCTTGCAACATGAGATTTCCTCATTCCACCCCAAAAGGGGTGCCGCCGGCAGTGACGAGGAACTGAGCTCAACAGGACTTAATGGGAAAACTGTGCAGCAACCCTGGGCCCGTGAGCAACGCCAACAGGGGCTGCAAGGTAAGGCGCCAACTGCCCGGCCCCCAGGGCCTATGTGCTTAACGTGCAGCGCAGGGGCTGGGTAAAAGACTGATAAAACACGGGGGTCAACACTTAGCACCTTAGTATTCAAGGGGACCCCCTTTCCGGTCTGCAGCAGGAACAGCAACTGCTTAGAGGTACTTTCTTGAGCCAGGCTGGGTCACATCCAGGCCCCAGCGCTTACCATATGTCTGCCCCTGGGCAAGTTACTCAACGTCTCTAAACTTCCAGTTCCTCATTTATGATAACAGGGATGGAATGATTTAAAAAAGAAAAAGGTCCCTACTTCAAATGGGCGGTGTAAGAAATATAGTAATCCACACACAATGGATTCCACACAGTGTCTGGCTCCCACAGAAAGTAGTATTACTTCTAACAGTTTCCTTATTTTGACCTCTTTTCACAATGAGAAAATGTCTAGCCAAAGCACGGAACCCCAGCAATCTGGAATGATTCCAACCCTAGTCAGTGGGGCCCAGGCGATGCCTGACTCCGCAGGGACCCACCGAGAAGCAGGCGTCGGGGTCGATCTGATACTTGGCTGCTATTCCGAAGCGAGTGTTACTGTTTCCTGCTGTCCAGGCGAGATTGACAGCTGTCTCCAACTTCTTGTTCACCTTCTGATAAATGGAGCCACCAAACTCTGTCCCGTCATTTCTGCAAACAAGCACAGCACAGATGCACAGCTGCCCGGGAAGGCAGGCGGGAACGGGGCAGAGCTGCCCAAGTCCGAGAGAGGGCAGGGAGGCTGCAAAAGGATGAACCTGTTCACAAAACAGGTACCAAATTGCAGGAAGCCTGGCAGGAATGGAGCAGACACCAGAGCTGGGGCAGTTCGGAGGAAGACAAGCCTCAAAGGCAGCTCAGTCAACTACTCAGGCTGCACTGAACTTGAAGTTTGCTTCCAAAATATTCTTTAAAAATAGATGCAGCAACAAGGCCACTGGGATTCTGGATTTGGAGTGATTTCTTTCTCCTGCTGCTACTGTTATTACTTTTATAAATGTTCCTATCGTAAAAATGGTAAGAGAGGGGCAGTAAATGAAACAAGAACACAGCCAGAACCAGCAAGCAAGGCTGGGACAGCGTTCCCCAGATGCCATGGGACAGCCGTTAGCACCACCAGCCACAGCCACAGCAGAGCCAGCCCCTTAGAGGAGAGGCGATGACCAAAGAGCAGCTTCACCTTCAATCCAGACCGGCCTACCCATGCGCACTGTTGGTCCATGCAGCAATATCTAAGGTCCTGGTAGGGTTTGAAAAGGAGCTACTTGCTACTTACAAAATGCTTCTGGTCTTTCAAACTGAAATGAAACCCCGCTGGCCAGACACCTTCCTCTCTTCCAAACGTACCACATTGACTCCAGCCTCAGGAACAGGCCCTTCCCCTCCCTGACATTCTCAACACAAACACTGCCAAAGTTCTGCCTCATCATTTTGGTGGTTTCCAGAGGAAACAGCACTGGGAACCGTGAAGGCAGAGCCCATGTACTTTGGAATCCAGAGCTCAGAGCTCACTGACCCAAGAACAAATGCACTGCAAAGTCTTCTTCTCACCCACACAACCTCTATAAAGTAGGTGCTCATTAAATACATTCTGAATTCCTACACGATGCCCTGAAATGCAGCCGGACAGACATGGTACTTCCAGGAACTACAAGCACCATCTGGCTCACAGGCAACCCTGACTTCTTCAGGAAGTCCAAACAGGCCACACAGCAGCCATCTGCCAAACATGGTGGATTTGAGGCCTGACCAGTATGGCTCAGTCCGGTGGGGCATCGCCTCACAAAGTGAAAGGTCACCAGTTTGATTCCTTGTCAGGGCACAGGCCTGGGTTGTGAGTTCGGTCCCCAGTCAGAACACGTGCGAGAGGCAACTGATCAATGTTTCTCTCCCTCTCTTTCTCCCTACCCTTCCCCTCTTTCTAAAAATAAGTAAATAAAATCTTTTGAAAAAAGAAAAAGAAAAAAATAACAGATTTGAGTGGCTTTGGTATAACCCAAATGGGGATGTTTTCTTGGGCTTAAGTGTGTTTTTTAAAAAGCAGATTTTTCTATATATTCTAAAAGCAGCAACACAGCCTTCCTGTACTGAGCTCTGAAAACCATAAAGAGAGGGGACTTGTTCAAATTCTTCCCCATGGAGCACAAAGAGCGTCTGTTACACATCTGGGCCTCGGCAAGCTCAGGGCAGCCGGGTTAGCTGTGTCAGCTGATTCCGTGCCAGGTTCCCAAACAAGCCTCACCCACTTCTTAAAAATCAGGAGGCTCAGGTACAACAGGGGAAACAGCAACCAGCCATCGTTCTTCCTAAACTGGCGCCAACTCCCAGCTCCAAGCCAAGGAAGCATTTTCCATCGCAGTCAAGATTCTAAATTAAAAAGCGCTTCCACGCTTGGGGTCGTTCCCCACGACTTTTGTATGTTCCCATTTCTGAATTGATATAACCTTTCTGCCCCTTTCTGGTGTACATTTCTACGAGTTCCAGCGCACGTGCAGATTCGAGTGTCTCCCACCGCAATGAGGATACAGGATGCCCCCATCCCCCCATGCTGCCCCATGCCACTCCTTTGTAGTCACAACCGCCCCCACCACCCGAACCACCAGGCTGTCCATCTCTAAAGGTTTCCGGAGACTTTTTCATTTCCAAAGACTCAAAAATTTAGACCCTGACCAGTGTGGCTCAGTGGGTTGGGCATCATCCTGCAAATCAGAATGTCCAATTCCCAATCAGAGCACATGCCTGCGTTGTAGGTTCAATCCCCGGTCAGGGCACATACTGGAGGCAACCAATTGATGTTTCTCTCTCACATCAATGATTTTCTCCCTCTCTTTCTCCTTCCCTTCCCCTTGCTCTCAAAATAGATAAATAAAACCTTAAAACCAAAAGACTCAAAATTTATTAATGATATTTATTTATTATACTATATTAATTATAGAAATTTCCTCAAAAAATGCATTAATGGAAACGTGATTCACTTAGGCACTGATACCATTTACTTGTAAGTTTCAGGAGTTGCTTCTTTAGTGCCCTCTAGTGGACAGAAAGAAGTTTGGTAAAGTTGTACCCCACCTGTGCCACAGGTTAGTTCCCAATGCCTACCGGGATTTTATGGATGAAATTCTTGTTTCCCTTAATCTAAATCAGCACTCTAACGCTCCAGTTTGATTACAAGGGGCGCCCTCTAACCTAGCCTGTAATTGTCTCTTCCCTTCACTACACTGTCTGGGAATTCATAAACCTTTAAGTGCTCCTCCATCCAGCAAGGACACTGTACCACACTGAGAAAACCATCTCCTCGTTCGTATCCCGTGCCCGGGTTCCGGCAAGCTGACCCTCGTAGGCAATATGCAGGGAAAGAGAGAGGGCCGCACCTCCGCCTCCCATTTTGTTAACTAAAACCAAAAGGACCTCCAATGTCCGTATCGCTGCAGGGAGGGGACACTCCTCTGGACTGACATCGCACCCTCGCTGTCACTGGTCAGTCACCCTGCGTGTGCCAGGACAGCGTTTACTGTGCACAGAGTAGAAAGAACCTAAGTCATGTCAGGAACCGGTTAGGTGGGGCCCAGAAAGCAGAAGCCCTCCATCTGCTCATCTGATGCTGGCAAACTCACTTCACGGTGATGAAAACTTGGGCTTAGAAAACAACCACGAAGAACAGTCCCCCTGCTGCACACCCTCGCACGCCCACACTCACACACACTTACACATTCGTGTGGAGCTGGAATTCATCAGTCTTGTAGCCAACCGCAAAGTTGCTCTGGGTCACTCGAGACTTTGCGGTCTCAAAATTCATCTGGTAGCCAGCCAGCCAGCCCTCGTAGCCCAGCACCAGAGCGCCGCGGACCGAGGGCCCGGCAATGTCGAAGTCCACGTCGCAGCCCAGGTTGATGTGCTCCCGCTTGTACCCTGTCTTGATCTTAGCATTCTTTTTCCTGAAGGAAAAGAAATCGTGTTACAATCGGAAGCTAACTCACCTGGAGACAACCATGCCAAGAAAGGCAAAAATTTTAAAAAAGAATTCCAGTTTCAATAGGGAGGTGGGGGTCCCAGGTCTCCCTTAGGCAGCTGCTGAGCCGCAGTGGGAAGAACACAACCAAATCCAGTCTGCAGAAATGCCACCAGATGAAGCAAGAACACAAGCTTGAAAAATAAGCACTAAGTCATTTTCTTTTACTCTCCTCTCCCTGTTTCATGTAGTGGCCTACACAGGCATTTGCTAGGTAGAACACCACCATGTAACTATGAAACAGATGCCTCTTTGCGATTCTCCAGGACGATGGTAAAGATACATTTGTCTGCCCTGGCTAGTGTGACTCAGTGGATTGAGAGCTGGCCTGCGAGCCAAAGGGTCACCGGTTCGATTCCTAGTCAAGGCACATGCCTGGGTTGCGGGCCAGGTCCTCAGTGGGGGCTGCATGAGAGACAACCACACATTCATATTTCTCTCCCTCTCTTTCTACCTCCCTTCCCCTCTCTCTAGCAATATATAAATAAAACCAAAATATATAAATAAAACCTTCCAAAAAAAAAAAAAATACATTCCTCATGGAGTCACTTAAGAAGGTGGTCAGTCATCTTCTTATTTTGTGGCTCACTTAAATAAAAAAAGAAGCAAATACTAGATTCTGTCTAAGTAAATACAACAGTGAGACAGCTTTTAATTCCGTATCCCTGGGATCCCAGGCCAGGAAGACCCCAGATCTCGCCCGCTGATCCCGGGTTTATGCGTCTGACCAGATCGGTGCCTCCCTGCCTGTGACTCAGGACGATGCATCCCAGCATGCCTCAGGAAGGGCAGGGGCTCGCGTCACATGCAAACACATCGCCACCATGCCTTTTGCAGCAAGTCAACACTGGAGACAAGATCACATATATCACATGATACTCCGACTATTTGCACCTGAGCGTTACTGTCCCTCAGCTGCAAAGTGGGCGCCTCCCACTTCGTACTCAGCAGGCTGCATTCTCAGCAGAGACCACAGGAAAAACCTGTGCAGCCCTGTCCAGCCCAGCTCCACTCGCAGTGAGACTGAGGCTTCCCAGTGCCCAGCCAACAGGTCCTGAATTCCATTCCCTCCTGAAAGAAACCAGTGCTCCTCGGAGAAACCCAGTTCCAGGTGGGGGCAGGAAAGGTGCTAGGTGAGCTTGAGGCATCTACCAGAGCTGCAAGCCCTACATGTGGGGCTGGGGCAAAAGGACTGGGGAGCTCACCAGAAGGGCCTCCCAGGGGCTTCAGACATGGGGCCATGTGAGTGTTCTTAAAGACAATCCTGGCACCCTGGCTGTCTATGTTGTTTACTTCAAAATAATCTACAGGTGTGAGGGATTCATTATGAATGTACAAATAAAACATGACTGGCCACAGGTTGATAATTATTAAAGCCAGGTGACAGGAACATGATGAGGGTTTAATATGCTTTTCTGCATTCTTTTGTATGTTCGAAATTTTCCACAATAAGAAACATGAAGGTTAAACATCCCAGGTCCTCAATGAGACAAGAATTTCAGAGGTCACAGCTGAAGATAAAGCCAAGACCCTTCCCAAGCGACAGTGACACTTGCAACTTTTGTTCAAGTTGCTTCTGCACATTTGCACAAGCTTTGGAGGAAAAGCCCAATGACCACCAATTATCTCTCAATAAGACAAACTCAAACCTACTGGGGTCAGCCTGCTCTTTGGGGGAAGAAGCCTGGATTTTGGCCAAGCATCCGACTGGCACCAGGCTGGGTGCGGTGATTGATGAAAAGACAGCTGCTCAGAGCTGACGCTGAGAAAGCAAGGGAGACCAAAAAAATGTAACAACCAGCCACGGCGTGACAACTGGCCGGTGTGCACAGCTCCTCCACATGGTGTCTCCCTGGGTTCTGGCCAAGGACACAAGGTCCCAGCAAATGGGCAGTGACTCCGGTTTCCCTCCAGGTTTCTGATCTAATGGGGCATTCCACTGCTCGCTACTTCAGTGGTGGTGCTAATGTGACAAGCACTTGAGAGGGGCGCAGACTGGTTTGTGGCTAGCAAGGCAGCTTTTTCTATGCTGGGTGTGCTCAGTGTGGGCACTGGTCCCTAGAGGAGGTCTGCAGCCCCACCCAGATGTGGTCCCCACTCCTCAGGGAAGCCGGGGTGCCTTCCCTGGCTCCACCCCCTGGCCGCTCTGGGAAGCCAGCTTTCATTCCCAGTCTCCACCAGTAGAATGTGTGCGCCTTGGTTTCAAAGCACCATTCTTCAAGAAGAGGAACCAAAACTTTTTGGAGAACTGGCTGATAGGGAAAACGAGAAGATGAGCCTAGAACAACCTGTGAAGAAGGGTCCCCCCTCCACTGCAAAAAAAAAAAAAAGATAGGGGCTTGTCAAAAATATACACAATGTCAGCTTGCAGTGCTCCAAATGGCCATGCCCAGGAGCAAATTGAGTAAGAAAATAAATATCCACGAACCCATACTGATATATCAATAAATAAGTGGTAATAAATAAATAAATAAATAAATAAATGGAAAAGAAAGAAAAGCTCTTCCTCACAGCAGAATCCCAATTAATAAATGTGGAAGGAATGACAGGAACGGGAAACCACCATCTGCCAAACATAATTGTTGCAGGTAAACACTACCAACGGACACTTTGTGAGTCAAAGAAACAGAAAATTTACAAAGTCTCAAAGTATCTCCCCACTTACTACTTACAAAGAGGAAAACAGTAGATGTAGAGAGAAAGCTGGCAAGCACCACTTTAAGCAAATGGTGGAAGTTAATGTCACCATTAGTGAGGCACCCTGACCTACAGAGCTACTGATACTATGTAGCACCACAGTGGATGCAACACAACCTCACTCCTACAGCTGGCAAAACTGCATAGCATAACCTGCCCTGGCTGGCGTGGCTCAGTGGATGGAGTGCAAGCCTGTGAATGGAAGGGTCACCAGTTTGATTCCCAGCCAGGGCACATGCCTGGGTTGCGGGCCAGAACTGCGGTGGGGGAGTGCATGAGAGGCAACCACACAGTAGTGTTTCTCCCCTCCCATCTCCTTCCCATCCCCTCTCTCTAAAATTAAATAAAATCTTTTTTTAAAAAACCATGTAACCTGAGTTTAACCATGAGGAAACATCAGACAAATGCAAGTGGAAGAATTCTAGAAAAGAACTGGCCAGCCCTCTTTCAATGTGTCAAGGTCACTCCCTGACTGATGTGGCCCAGTCGTTGGGGCATCATCCCACCAAGCGAACTGCCACCAGTTTGATCCCCGCTCAGGGCTCATGCCTGGGTTGCAGGTTTGGTCCCGGGTCAGGGCACATACAAGAAGCAACCAACAGACATTCCGTCTCACATAGATGTTTCTCTCCCCCTCTCTCACACTCTCTTCCTCTCTCTCTAAAATTAATAAAATCTTCTGAAAATCATAGAAGCGTCAAGGTTGTGAAAGACGAGAAAGACCGCGCCAGGTTACAGGACGCAAGGGGTCGTGACGACAAGTGCGCTGCAGCCCCTCACGGGATGGCAGACCAGAGACACCAGTGCGACAAAAGCTCAGTCGGCAGTGTCGGGGCAGCAGAACTTCCTGGTTCTGACGGTCAGGTTCACATTAGGAGGGGCTGGATGAAGGAGGTAAGAAAACTGCACACCATTCGTGCCGCATTCTTGCATACGTTCAATACAAAACATTTCAAAATAAAAAGTTAAATTGAACAAAAGCCTTTCCTCTTATGTGTATAATTGCAGGACCCGGAAACTCCTCCACCACCTCCCAAAGGGAGTACAGAATCCCTTACAAGTCCCAAAGGGCGCCACCCAAGGCAGCGGGCAAAGCCCCGGGCAGCACAGTCAAGCCTGTGGGCACGTGCACCAGCCCCGCGTCCTATCAGAGTCTCTCTGGATAACTTCTCCCATCACACCAGGGTGCTAGGCAGAGAAGGATGGGCAGGAAGGCAGTACTGCTGCAGGGGAAACGCCAGCAGACGCAAGAACAAGAGCAAATTCAGCTCCCGGCCACAGGCTGCAGATCATCCGTAATTAACCGAGTTACAAAAAGACTGGAACCTGCGGAGGCGGGAGCCCTGGCTGCCCAGCCCCTTCGAGTAGCCCTGTGCCTACTACATACAGGGTCTGAGTTCGAGAGATCCTCCCTCTAAAAAACCCCTGTCAGACAGGTGAGGGGGGGGTAAAGAAAGCCAAATATACAGTGACAGAAGATCTGACTTGGGGTGGTGGGCACACAATGGCATGTACAGGTCATGTGTCACAGAAATGTACGCTGCAAATCCACATACTCTTAACCTATGTTACCCAGTAGAGTTAATTTCTCTCTCTCTCTCTCTCTCTCACACACACACACACACACACACACACACACACACACACCCTGGCTGGGTAGTTCAGGTGGTCGGAGCATCATCCCGACATGCCAAGGTCACACATTCAGTCCTGGGCAGGGCACGTGCAAGAAGCAACCAATGATGCATGAACAAGTGGAACAACACACCCACATGTCTCTCTCTCTCTCCAAATCACTAAATTAAAAAAAAAATTTAAAGGCACTTGTCAGAAGGGAAAAAAGGGGAAAATAATATAGAATGGCAAAAAATGCATTTCATAATGCCACTGAACTGTACACTTAAAGATGGTGCAGCTGGCCAATTTCATGGGTGTATTTCACCGCAATTTTAGGAAACTAAACTATGAAATTAAGTACACACCCTTGAGACTGCCATCAGTGTGCAAAACAGCCTTCCCCAGGTTTGGGAGACCGCTGCTCTGCGTAGAAGAAAGCAAGAGTGGGTTCTTCTAGAGAGAGATCGCTGGTGAAAGCACCCAGCAGGTGAAGCAGACGGACACACCATCCTGCCTTTCTGGAGGTGCCCGGTAACCATCAAGCCGAACTGGTTTGTGGCTAGGAAGCCTTGGGCAAAAGGTGTGGCCTCCCTCAGGAGCCACCTCACAGTGAAGCCCACATGCTCTCCATGTCCCTAGGAAACTCGGCATAGGGCCCTCCACACCTGAAATGTGGGGCTGGCACCACAGGCCAGCCAGCCTGCTTCCAACCCGCGCCAGCCGCCCTACGGCCTCAGCCACTCACTGACCAGCAGCCTCACTCACGCGCAAAGGAGCGTAACAGACCTGAGATGGAGTGGCCCCCCGACGGCTGAGGCCAGGACAACATGCGCAGACAGTGCAGGGAAAACAGACAAGACTCTTACCCAGTGTTTGGTGAGAAGGATGAATCAAAGGTCAGCTTCAGTCCACGTGCGAGCTGAACAAAAAGAAAGTGTCCAGGAGGTTGAGTCACGGGGCAGGCCATAGGCGTCAGCGGAAACACCGCCCTCCCGCGGGCATGCGTACCTGGTCTTCCACGGTGATCTCCGTGCCCAGCGTGTTGTCCGTGTTCCACTTCTCCGTGAACGTCAGCCCGTACTCCGTCCACCTGTACTTGGTTTCCAAGCTGCCAGTCACTTTGGTGGTCTCGGTGTTGGCGGAGCCCGAGCTTGTGAATTCCTGTAAAGGAGGGAGGCGGTCACGGCCCGCATGCCGGCCCTTCGCCTTGCATCACCCCGCCCTGCACTTTTCTTTATGCAACAAGTGGCGCCTGAATGCGTGGGGCAAAAGCTAATTCTACAGTGCATTCAAGTGTTTCAATCAAGGGCGCTAAAGGAATCTGCTAGTTCAAAGACTTCGGTGGGGAATCCATCAGGAGACAGCCTCCTTCCTCCGGGGCAACTCCTCAGTCTGTACAGGAGGGCGCTGGTCCCTCCCTCCCGCCTGCAGCCCCGTAGGCAGGAAAAGTACGAGCTAAAGCTGACATTGCAGTAATTCAACCCCAAACCTCCTGCCTTCCAACAATCACCACATGCACCATCTCAGAGGGACTACTAAGATTTTTAAAATAATTATGTGGCATTGAATACAGAGCAATTGTGAAACTAAGAAACACAAGAAACCCTGGCCAGTATGGCTCAGTTGGTGGGAGCATCATCCCATAAACAGAAAGGTCGCAGGTTCGATTCCTGGTCAAGGCACATACCTAGGTTGTGGGTTGATCCATGTTTCTCTCTTGCATCACTGTTTCTCTCCCTCTCTCTCCCTCCCTTCTCCTCTCTCTAAAATCAATAATCATGGGCAGGGCAGGGCAGGGCAGGGCAGGGCAGGGCAGGGAAGGGAAGGGAAGGGAAGGGAAGGGAAGGGAAGGGAAGGGGAAACACAAGGAAAAACAAAACTGACTCCTGCCCCATATACCTGAGAGCATTAAGGGCTGCTGAATTGAGGACCTATGAGTGTGGCTCCCCTTGGGCCACCCATCCCGCAGAGGATGAAATTAATGTGACAACTACTAATTGCCACAATCATGAAAGTCCCATCATTTGACTCTGCCACCCCGGACACAGCAGTTTTTCTCCAATCTATAATAAACACCCGTGCTCCAGGAGGATCAGACCACTTACCAGTCCATTCTCAGATTTTGTTTTCAACTCGAGTTTTATTAAGCCGAATCCTAAAGAAAGAAAGTGATAACTGTTAGCAGGTGAACTAAGGAACTCCCGAGCAGCCCTCCGCCTCCCTTGCACTTTCAGATGACAGGGGGCACAGAGCGCGAGGCTCCGCTGCGGCCTGTCTGCGCACAGAGCGCGGCTGCCAGGGCTCCGTGGCGGCCAGAACAGGCACCCAGCCCCGCCTGGCCGCCACCTGCGCTGCCAGCCAGGTCTGAGGAGAAGGTGCGCGGCGGTGTGGGCACGTGCCCGCGCCTGGGCTACGTGTAGAACTAACTCCCACTCCACTGCCGCGGTACCCACCGGGCCGCTGCGCACCGGGGAGGGCGAACAGGGACGCCCGCTGGCCTGCAGCCCCTCATGAGCCCGCCCCCACCGGGTGCACAACCACGGCTGCTTTCCCGGCCCCGGGAAGTTTATCTTTTTTCCCCCGACGTGGAAGTTCTGAGAGCTGACCGACCCGGGTCGCCCAGCCTATGGTGGGCAAAGCCCCAAACATGCCGGTCTAGCCTGGGCGCTGAAGGCCGCTCCCCGCCACACTCACCGTAGCCCTTGGTGAAGACGTCCCTGGCGGGTTTGCCGAGATCGATGTACGTGGGCGGCACAGCCATCTTCTGCTGCGACCGAAGAAACACCAGAATGAATGCATAGGTAACTACGGAAGTAGTTTCCCACCCGTAAAAATGATCAGGTACAGTGATCAATAACGCCCTCAGCACTGAGTCCCCGGCACCCGTTCCCTCGGTGCGGGCAGAGCAGCCCCTGCCGGCCCGGGCCTCCTCCGGCGGTCAGAGCCTGAGACGCGCGGCAAGTTTCTGTCAACAGCAGGTCAGCCCGACTTCAGACCGCGTCTCTCTCTGAGCAGAGGCCAGCATGCGGCAGGAGTCAGTAAATATTTGCTGAATGAATGAATTGTCAGATGTGCTCCCATGAGCCAGCTACTTTACTGAACTGCTGGATGCTTGCCAATAAAAGATATCGTCTTACAGAATTTTGACTGCTAGGACATTAATGCACTGACTAGAGATCAGAATTTTTCATGGCAACCTATTTTTCCCCACGGGTCTGATTTATTAATTCAACAAATATTTACGGTGTACCTCCTATGTGCCAGAATGGACTCAACTTTTTTTTTTTTTTTTAAGATTTTATTTATTTACTTTCACAGAGTGGGGAAAGGAAGGAGAAAGAGAGGGAGAGAATCATCAATGTGTGACAGATTCATCAATCGGTTGTCTCTTACATGCCCCCAACTGGGGACTTGGCCTGCAACCCAGACCAGTGCCCTGCCTGGGAATTGAACTGGTGACCTTTCAGTTTGCAGGCCAGTGCTCAATCCGCTGAGCCACACCAGCCAGGGCCCAAAACAGACCCAACTTTTCACTAAACTTTTGCATCTTAGGAAAACCTACTTTTACAGTATCATATTACTCACGGGAATATAGTAAAAGATAATTAGGCAACTCTTCACATGAAAAGCAATGTAAGCACATTCCCCCCCCAAAAAAAAAATTTAATTCAAACATTTATTGAGCTCCAGTGTGACTTTTTCCTTTAAAACCAGCTATCAAAGTACTACGTGGGACTGTTGCATATCACTAAGTCAGTCAACAAGCATTTATTAAGCACTCGGTACTCAAGGAAGGTGAGCAATTCACACAGTCCTTGCCTCAGAGACCGCACGGCGCCCCACGGAGGCTCTCCTCGGTCACACAGGCACAGGGAATTAAAAGCCTGAAGCCAGACAGCGTCATCCTCTGCACCTTCGCCATCTCCAGAGTCACTGGCCCACAATTCAATTAGCCAGAGGGTGGTTCCATCAATTTGTGAAGTGCAGCACATCTAAGGAACCAGATTGACGCTGCGCACACCGCACCTGAAGCCGCAGCTGCTCCCAGGAACAAACACCTGCAGGCACGCTCCTGGGGTGGGCACGCTCCTGGGGTGGGGGGAGACCCGCTGAGAAGTGGTCCTCGGGACCCAACACCACCGCGATTGGAAGCCCCACTCCTGCCCCAGACCAATTTCAGACACCTTGCAGGGGGCCCACAAAACCAGTGAGCGCTTTGGAAAAGAAACACCTATCAACTTCCACTATCTCACATGATAAACTGTGGTCCAGGTCCTATCTCACTCTTTTTCAGGTTCCGCTGACTCTGCCCCGACCCACCTGTGTGGCAGGCAGAGCAGAGGAGCAGCGCTAAGCCGCTCACGCTGTCCTACTTTTGTTGCTGCTGTTTCTCACACGTGGCCAGCCTGGAAGCATGGGCAGCTCCCCCCACATGAGGGTCAGAGCACAAAGAACAGGGGGGAAGATCCATTTTTAAGCTGCCCCTCATTGGCTCTTTCAAGTCTAGAGACTCCCCCCTCTACCGCAAACCAGCCCCATGGGCACGCCCACCCCAGGGGCAGACCAGGAAACCACCCACCCTCCTCCCATTAAATACCCCCAGCCTAAGGCATATACCCCAGCATGGTCCGCTCCCAGGAGAAGCAACCCAACAACCCTGGATACAAGGCTGAGGGAATGCAGCCCCAAGAAAACTTGCAGGAGATCTCAGCAAGCCTCCCAGAACATTCTCCACCCATGCCAGCACCAACAGGTAAATGGACTTCAGCATGGCCTCCTCCCCAGCTGGGCCCCAGACTCAGCCCTGGGGTGAGGGGAGAGCAGTTTTGAGAAGTTATCTCTGAGTCAGCCAAGACCTCGCTTCCCCTCAAGGGCCAGGGCCTTCCCAGCACCCGCCCTGGCTCTGGGGCCAGCCTCACCAGACAGAGCAGCTGGGGCACTTGGACAGGCCTGTCCCCCAGGGAAAAGGCGGACACTCACCCTTCACCGCCCTCCAGACACCCTCTCTCATCACAGATCCCCAACACCCAACAGGCACAGCCACCTGCCAAAACCCGCTCCACGCTCAGCAAACATCACCCTGAGTACTGGTACCCAAGGAGATTACCATCCAGGGATAAAGCAGGTGGGGTAGCAGAGGGCTCCCACACAAGGCTGGGCTCTCCTCAGGGTTCCAGGTCATCCCCGAACCCACCCCTGGGCCAGAGGGAGCACCCACCAAGGGGGCAGGAGGGTGACCCCTTCACTTAGCCCCCCCCCCCCCCCCCCCCCCCCCCCCCCCCCCCCCCCCCGCCAATTCTCCGAGGGAAAGCCTGAGGCCACTCTGCCTCTCTGAGCTCAGCTTTTTACAACTGCAAACATCAGCCAGAAAATGCCCATTGTACACAGTTCTCAGCACCACTTCAGGAAGAGTTCTATTGTAGAAGTAACGATTCCATTCATGTTTTTCAAGCCAGTACTGGAGGGAAGGGAATTCCGCATTCTGCTTTCTCACTGAATTTCCCGCCTGCATTGACTGGGAGGTGGAACCCTGGCCCTGGGCCCTCCCTCTGCCCGCATCAGCTCATCACCTGTCCCTACAGGGTCCACCCCATGTGTCTGCAGAAGCCCGGCCTCCAGAGGCTGAGCATGAAGCAGGGTACTCTGGCATGGGCAGAGCCACCAACCCTAGACAGAGGGAAATCAGATGACTGTAGAAGGGGAGGCGGGACCCCAGGTCTGGGCTTAGGGGATGGAGCACAGTCCCCAGGGAAAAGTAAGGGATGGGCAGGGCCAGCGGAGCAGACATGCCTACAGTCACCAAGGACTTTGAGAAGGACCAGCAAATCGTAACAGGAGACAGGAGCCCCTCCACTGCCTGCCAGCCTACCTACCCAACCTTTCCCTGGCTGACCTTGAACAATTATGCAAGCTCCTCTCTGGCTCAGGAATGAAAATCCAGTCCACACTGGAAGCTCAGAGGGGAGAGATAGTATATCACCCAGCATAGACTGCGTCACACTTACATAACCTCTGTCTGGGGGGACATACCCCCCTCAGCTGGGTGGCTGCATGTCAGTGACAGTTGCTCTGCTCCCAGCCCCCCTCTGCCCCCACAAATGCACACCTACCCCCAAATCACACCTCGAACTCAAAGCATCCCAGAGCCTGTCGTGCATGAATTTATCCAAAACATGGAAAAAGCTATGTGTGCAAAGATGCCAAGGCCTGGCAATAGTAGGCATTCAATACAAATGTCTGTTTCATAAGTAAAGGGGCAATGAGCATCAAAGTGTTTTTATAGTAGGGGGAAAAAGAAAGAAACTAAGTATCTGACAACAGGGACTAAATCAATGACAATGTAACCAGGAAGCAGGAGCTCCGCCCAGCAGCACCACCAGAGATAGGGGACCTGGAGACCCACAACCAGAGCCCCTCCCCCACTCAGGCGGGAGGAGAGCTGAACTCAGGCTGAGGAGACCACGTGCCCTCAGAGGGAGCACTGCCACTGACCCCAGAACCACACGTGGGCTCGTGGGCCGTGAGGAGCCACTTCAGGGGGACTGACACACCTGTGTTTGGGAAACTCACTCAACCAACATTTCAGAAAAAATGCAAATGGCAATATCGACTATCAGGGTGGAAAGTGGTCACTCCCAGCCACGCCAAGTGAGAGAACTGGGTACAGTACATCTCTTTTGTGGCCAATTGCTGGCAGTACCCAAGTGGGCATGCACCAACCCCAGGGGCAACCCCTACGGCTGGGGGTCACCCACCATAGCCCCCCAGGGGTTCACAAGGAGGCTCGCAGCAGTGTTATTTGTAACACAAAACCCAGAAGCAACCTAAATGTCAAAACTTAAGGTACTGGGACTTGCAAACGAAGGAGCACCATGTGGTAAGTAAGCCAAAGAATGAGAAGAATTTATACATGGTGGCATAGAAAGCTACCTGTGACAGAGTTAAATGCAAAAAGCAAGTCACAGGAAATCTGTAGTCCCATGGACTTAGAGGAAAGTCTCAAGGATGGAAGGGCCAGGGTCAATCTGCAAATGGGGCTGCCCAGGGGCTGCTTCTGCAAAGCAAAGGGTACGTAGGGAACAGGTGCAGTTAAAACAGGATTTTCATTTCTTATCCTACTTCACTATCTGTTTGTATATTGATTTTTTTTTTTTAAGGACAGAAAATTTAAACATCCAACCAGTGAGTCCGAAACGATCCACATTGCCTTTGCCACACCACAAGTCACATCCTAACCGGCTGCCTCAGCAGGAGCACCAAACAAAAAAAGCTACCTGGAAGGTGTCCACACTGGTTCCGAACCACAGCTCAAACCACACTGAGAGGGCAGGGTTAACAGGAAAGGCCAGTAGTGGGCACACTCTGCTCCCAGGTGACCACCTGCAGCTTTGGCAGCCCAGCCTGGAAGGCAGGAGCAGGGCAGAGATCCCCAAATCGCCTGTGGCACCTGTTTCAAAAGCCTCCTTCCTGCCCTCTCAGCCTTTTGCTGCCTAACCGGCAGGGCAGGCTCTCCCCCTGCACTAAGCACCCCCAGAACCCCCAGTTGAAGTTTGTGTGATCTTTTCTCTGCAGAGGACCCAGGCAGCAGAGCCTTCATGGTCTTCATAGAGCCAGCCACCAAAGCCACAGCTGACACAGGGAGCAGGGTAGCCATGGTCCCCAAAGCTCAATTGGGAATGGCTGGGAGGAACAGTGTGGACACAGGTAACACCCAATGGGGTAAAGACCACATCTGCAAGAACAAGGGTATCCCAGGGCTGGGGCCAAACACCAGGAAGCCCCGGCCACAGCAGTCCCCAGCCCATCAGAGTGCCCAGCCACAGGCCAGCAACTGCTGGGAGAGGTGGGAGCCAGCCTTCCCAAGCTATGTCACATTGGACAAGCCACTTACACCTCCTATACCCAGGGTCTCATTTGGCTCATCTATAAAAAGGGCCTAATAATAGCACCTTTCTACCGGAGCTGCCACAAGGACTGAGCTAACAGGCAGACCATGAGGACTGCGGGGCACTGCAGGCACCCAACAAGCCGTGGTGGTAACCACACCCCTTATTCCAGGTAGTCTGTTTGCCCCTGCACATCCGCTTTCCTCCTCCATCCCTCTCTGCACCTCCATACCTGATTGCTACAGACTGCTGCCAGTGGGCTATGCTTGGGCTTGGCCAACAGGCAGCATCAACAGAAGATGGGCGTGAGGCTGGGGCACACATCCCCAGGCTCCCTCCCTGCTGGACCTTGGATGGGCAGTGGCTAATTTCTATTGCCCAAGCCCACATCTCCTGCCAAGGGGCTCCTCCCAGTTCCAAAGAATCCCTGGGGCCCCACCCTCCACCCACACCTTTGCAAATGACCCCTTCATTATGCTTTTTAATTTTTTATTGCCCCACGTGAGTGTGTACCCAATTCCTGAGAGGTCCTTGACGAATAAGGCAATCCTCACCATCGACACCAGCACCCTAGATTCCCCTGGGAAGGGACGGCTGGGGGAAGCTCTCCACTCCGCAGCTTCTCTAACGTGTGGATCCCAGGTGGCTCGTCAGGGCAGAACTGGGCCAGCCTGTAGGAGGAACACCAGACCGACCCAGGATTGGTGCACAAGCACCTTCCCCCTAATTCTGGGGGCCAGGAAAAGCAACTTCCCCAGCAGGAGGCCAGCCTGGCTGTGAGGGCCAATCAGCACCCTCAGGAGCCTCCCCACGCACTCCACACCACACCTCCTCGCCAGGAAGAGGCAGCCCAGGAGAACAGCCCCAGGAGGCTGGCAAGGCCCGTGTCCCCTGCTCTGGTAGCAGCAGGTCTGTGTTCCCAGCGCAGCTGTCTTCCCCTCCCCCTCCCACATCAGTCTCAGGCAGGGCGGCCCTGCAGGCGGTGCTTCTATTTTAATACCTGCTGGGAGCTGGGCCACCACCAGCACCGCCTTCCACAAGCCTCCAGAGAATGTAGCTGACTTGGGGGCAGCCTGCTCACCCACCCACCAGGAAGAGAAGGCCTGGGCTGGCTGGCAGGAAACGTGCCCAGGGCTGGGTCCTAGGAGCACCCAGGGCTCCTTCATGACCTCAAGCACCTCGTATTCCCTGGAGCCTCACACCTGGCCCGACATACCAGGGTAAAGGGGACAGTGCCGGGGCGGGTGGCCCCGGGAGCCCAGCAGCCCTGAGTCCCTAACCCACTCTACCACCCTCCAGACAGGCAACTGAGGGCAAGTCACACCCTACTCGCACCTCAGTTTTCCCTCGGCTCTAATGTGGGGAAAGGACATCCAACTCCGCATCCCTGTGAGGACTAAATTAGAGTAAATCAAAGCACTTAGTACAATGGCTGGTACCTGACAGGTGTGCAACAAGCACAGGTATTTTATTTCAGGCTTTCATTTTATGTACTTCTCATCATAATTAGGCTGCCATGCAGGCTGCCGAAAGGTCACCCTGAACCACAGGGTCCAGAGTCCTCCCCGACCATAATAAGGTACTGTTTAGCTGAATACTGTCTAGCCAGGTCCTGGAAGAATGCCTCCCACCTCATCCCAGGAGAGCTCACACCGCTGACAGACACTCAGCGCCAGTGACCTGGCACTGGACAGGAGTGACCCTGCTGACCGCTGTCCACAGACGGCCAGCCCACACGCACGGATGGGCACGCTCACTCCCTTCGGTGTAAAGGAATGACTTTCCCAGAACAGCAGAAGGCAGTCACCTCTATCAGCCCCTCCCAAAGGCCCCCTGGAGGGCCCACCGCAGTGTGACAGGCTCAGTACTGGGCAGCCGGACACGGAGCTGGGTGGCCCTGGCTGGCTCCCTCACCACTCTGCGCTCCAGCCTCCGGACCTGGGAAATGGCAGCAACAGGTCCTCTCTGCCAGGGCCTGTAAGATGGTCCCAGTGCCTTACCCCGGGGGGGAGGGGCAATGGGCAGGGAGACCCACAACCAGCACCCCTATCCCGACCCTGGCTCGAGGAGTCACATAGCATCAGTCAAGCCCCCAGGGAGATGCTGGGCAGGCCCTCAGTAACCAGTGACTGAGAAACTGAGGAACAGGAAGAGTGACTTGGCCTGAACTGGACCCTGTGACTCATGGCAGAGCTGAGCTGTGCACTCAGTCTGCCCTCCAGGACTCTGCAGCACTGTTCTGGTCAAAGGGCCGAGATTCCCCTTCCTCTCGCCCCCCCCGACCCCCCCCAGAGCAGGCAGGAAATTGGAGCACTGGGCTCAGGCCCAGCTGAACCTCCACTGCTCACCTTTCTTCAGTGGCCACCAGAGCAGGCTGGGGTGGGGGTGGAGGGGCCCAAGACCACAGATGTCTAAACACCAAGGTGCTGCCTTCAGGCTTGGCTGGCTCTCAGCCACACACATGCCTCCTTGTCACTACCACCAAAGATGTCACGCTGTGAGAAAGGCCATCGAGGGCAAAGTGGACTTCGGTGCCTCAGTAGCATTTTACTGGAAAGGGTGGGGTGAATGTAGCCCATGACCACCAGCTGGAGGTCACTGTCCACCCCTGCCTAGTATCCAGCAGGACCAGAGGCCCACAGGCAACCCCTTACTGTAAGTCCCCCAAGCCCCTATGTTTGTGTCTACCAACGGCCCCTGCCAACAGCCTAGATAAAGCTAAGTAATCAATCAACTGAGAGCAGCATCCCTCCCCAGGGTCAAGCTTTCTGTTCAGGTCAACCGCAGCAGAAGCCATCAGAGAGGGAAAGGCACAGGCCCAAGGCCTTTAGGAGAATTCCCACTCACCCTGACCTGCAAGCCCAGTAACACCAGTTCCACAAGTTTCCCGCTGGACTTGGGAAGTCACAGCTTTTCAAATAAGAAACAGTGTTGCCTCACTCACTGCTCTGGGGCTGCTGGGGCTGTGGCAGCTCTTTGTGTGTGCGGCTCCCAGCTAGGCCAGGCTACTTTCTGGGAGGGAGTGAGATGTGTGTGTCCCTCCAAAAGGCTCTCCAGGATCGAGGGACTCTGGTCTGGGCCTGCAGCCACTATATGGCCATTCAGTGATTCCACGAATGCTTAATGAGCACCTACTACGAGCCACATGCTGGAAGGGTAAACACTATCCTGTCAGCAGGGTGAGTCAACTCTTAGATAAAAAGCAAGTGTATTCACCCCACAGAGCCTTCTCAAGTACCTACTGTGTGCCGGGTGCCACCATCCGGGCCACTGAAAACAAAGCTGCAAGGGCTGAAGCCTGCGGGTGTGGGAACCCAGCTGGGGTGGAGAGGAGGTCACAGCCCTGGGCATCGTGCCCTGGCCCTGCCAACAGCATAGTAGGCAAAGGAGCCCACCTCCCTGCCTCCTCTGGAGAGAGCAGTGGAGGGGGCGGGCCTCAGGGGGAACAGGCCTAGGCTCACCCCAGGTCTGCACCCACACTTGACTTCCTGCTCCAGCCTGACCCTGTCTGTCTGTAAACTTAAAGGATTTTTCACAAATAACCTGAAAAGTACTCAATACCTGGCACACAAATGCTTAATAACGCCTAATGCTTAAGTTAACAGGGGCTACGTTTCTTGGCCCCTTTCCAGAACACCACGTGGAGCACAGGGCCCAATGGGGGAGAGGCCAGACAGTCCAAAACCAGCCTCAAGGGTAAGTGTCAGGCTTCTCCCGAGCCCTCCTCCTCGTCAGGCACCGTTCTGATGGCTCCACGTTCACCAGTTCACGTTACACTTCCCAAAACCCAAGGAAAGAGAGCTGCAATTGCTCCCATTCTACAAATGGGAACACTGAGCCACAGCGTCCCCTCCCCCTCCGCTGTGTGACCTTGGACAAGTCACCAGGCCAGCGGGCCTCAAATCCAAAGGGCTCTGAGCCAGTTTCATGAACGCCACGTTTGGTTCATGAACGAGGGACCGACACAGGGTTCCTTGCTAAGGAGAGAGGCCACGTTGCTCTTGCCGGGCCTCCTTATCTGGGGCCCAACCTCCTGCCCTGGCCCTGGCCCTGGCCCTGACCCCCGCGGCTTAAGGCGACTCTGGGCCTCCAGTTCCGCCCTGATGGCGCTCGCACGCGCGTCCAATGCTGGGCGCCAGCTTCTCCGGGCGTGGATCGGACAGGGCGTGAAGGGCTGGGGGCGCCGGACCATGGTGGGCTCATGAGCTCACCCCTTCGGAGACAGCGTGGCCCGAACCCGGCCGGGGTCTCTGCCCGGGGAGCGCGGGTGGAGGGCCGGCCCTTCCCGACTGGCGCTGGCGGGATCGAGGGCCAGAGGGCGCCGCCGGAGAAGGTCACCTAGACCTGCAGCCGGCCGGGCCTCCACGCGACGGCCCGCGCCCTTCCACCAGCGAGACCCCGCGGGCTCTGGCCCCCGGAGCCTCCAGATGTCCGGTCTCCAGCTCCCAGACCCCGGCCCGCTGACCGCCCGCCCGCCCGCGCGCGCGGCCTGCTCTGCCAGCCGCTGACCTAGCAGGCCCGCGCGGGCCGCTCCCGCTCCCGCTCCCTCCTAGGCCTTCGCCTGTCCTTCCCCTCCCCTCCCCCTCAGCTCCCCGGTGGCCGTGCACCGCCCGGAGCAAAGGCACAACCCTGGCCTCTCTCCGCTGCGCCTACCTCAGAGGTGGTGGCGGCGGGCTCGGCGGCTGCTACGGCGGGGACTGCAGCGCAAGGAACCCAGTGAGCCGCGGGCCGAGGGCGGAGCGGCGGGACGGCGGCGGCGCGGACCCGCCCCGACCCTGCGCGCCCGGCCTGCCAGCTCCGCCCCAGGGTCCGCCCAGGACACCGCCCAGTCTCCACCCGAGTCCCTGTTCCGCTCCCACGCGGTGCCGCGTGCGCCCGGGCACGGGTGGCAGAGCTGAAGTGTACTTGTCGTGTGCATGCGCAAGGACACGCGTGAGGGCCGCCCCTGCCAGGCAGTCTGCCGGAAATCCCGCGGGAGGGAAGCATCCAGGGCGCGGGGCCGCGGGGTGTTCGGGTTGGCTCCCCGGTGGCCGGGGGATGCCCTGCGGTGATGCAGACGGCGAGGCTGGTGCACTTGCTGGGCCCTGCGACTGAGGACACTCCTCCCCCGGCCCCGGCCCCAGCCCCAGCCCCAGCCCCAGAGTTGATGTGGCGGGTGGCCTTGGACTGGGGACACCTAGCTTGGGCGGCTGAGGTGACCCCGAGTACCCCTGGCAAAGCCCGCACGGGACATTAAATCAGCCCCCAGATCCGCTGAGGGATCCCGGTCCAGGAGGCGCAGGTACGGAGGAGTGGCCACCGCCCGCTGCTCCTGCGCCCTCAACACTGGCGGCCGCCGTGGCCGACCCCAATGAGCCGCGCGCGGCTCGCCCAGCGATGCGGTGTCCCGGGCGAGGCGAAGCGCCCAGAAAACTCCCCTGTGCGCCGAGCCTGCGCTCCAGATGAGCAGTTTCCCTGGCGGCGAAGCCGCGAGCAGCCATTTTTGGAGCGTTTGATAAGTGGGAAAAGCACAGTGCGTTTTGAAAGAACGTCTCCCGAGTCTGGCGGTGCGCCGAGGTACCGCAGGCTCCGGCCAGCTAGGGGCCGCTCGGGCCCTGCCTTCCCCACATGGAGTCCGGTTAAATGGCCTGGAGTGTCCCCCGCTAGGCCAAGGCGGGTGATCCTGATCACCACTGAGTATCAGTGGCTTCCTGCGCGACCCAAGCGGACTTTTCCAAGCTGACTTTTCCAAGCTGACTTTTCCAAGCTGACTTCAAGAACTAATGAATTCATGGCTGGATAAAGATTCTGCCAGGCTTGGGGCGTCTACAGCCCCGTGGAGGAGGCTCCGGGCTGCAGAGAAAGGGCAAGAGGTCACAACCAGCTGTGGCACAAATTAAAGGACTAGGCAGCTAGGACGTGCAAAGATGCAGTCAGGGCAGGCAGCTGGAAAGAGGCGGCAGCTTAAATAGGAAAGTAACAACTGGTGTTCCAGTAGGGATGGGACGTTGAGGAAGGAGGTAGCTTGGCAGCCGGGGTGGGGGGGCGGGGGTGCAGGCAGTGTTCCCTGTGCGGAGCTCAGGTGTGATTGAAAATGTGAGGAGGAGTCCCTAAACCCCTGACGTCCTCAGGAGCAAAGGACCTGTGCTGGAACTCTCCCCAGGCCCGTGGGCTGCTCCACGGGGCACTGGGCTTTCCAACCTGACCACGCCCACGGGGCGCACAAAGGCCCCCTCCTGGAGAGGATCAGTCAGGGAAAGCTACAGGGTCACCACACATTCAGGAGGGCAGGACCTCGAGGAGGCAGGACTGGACCGGGTGGCTCTGAGGGAGGATGTAGCTCCAGACACCTCACCTGAATTTAGGAGCAGATGCTGTGCCCTGGGTCAGTGAAGCCCAGGTGTGTGCTTTAACCCAAGGTTCCCCTCCAGTACCTCCTGGCCAACCCCCCTTTCAGGACCCCAATGTGGAGAGAGTTCCCCCTGCCCACCCTTCCTTGGTCCCTTTGGAGGCTCCCCTAGGTGTTGCTTCCAGATTAGGTGCCACCTGGGCACCTTTTGAGTCACTTACTGGCTGCGTGACTCTGGGCCACAGGCCTCAGCTCCAACTTCAGAGGGTGGCTGTGAGTTTAAGATAGGTCACACGAGAAGCAGGCCCTCAGGAAATGGCGAAGAAGTCCTTGGGACATGGAAGCCCTTGGGCCAACTGTTGACCTCTCCCCTCCTCAACCCTGAGGGAGGAGCTGAGCACAGGCAAGCATCCTAGAAGGCTCACTGGCCCCACCCCCACACCACCACCACCACTCCTCTGCCACCAACTGGGCTGGGCACGAGCTCCTGACCTGAGACCGGCCATCAGGTCCTCTCCTCTATGTTTGAACTGAGAAAACCAGGTCGGGCCTAACAGTCTTTCTCTGGGGCAATGACCCTTCTCCCGCAGCACACAAACTCTGATGGAGCTAACTCCATCCTTGATGCTCTTGGGATGGCTTAGCCTGACAGGTCAGAGCATGGCTCTCCCCAGCCCTAGAGATGGACCAGTGAGCCCGGATCGGACTTCCTCAGGCTTTTAAAATAAGGACGTTAAAAATGAACCCAGCCCACAAAAGAGAGACAGACACCTGGTCTTGGGGACATCATCTTCTGGATCTAGCCATGCCTCTGTGCTTTCCAGCTATCTGAGCTGAAAACCTTCCTTTTGGCCTGTTCCAGTCCTGATTTGGTTTTCTTCCAGATCCCAACTCAGTTCCACTCCTTCCTTCAAGCAGAACAATGATATACAACATCCAGAGATGATGAGGTTTTTCTTATTTTAATGCAGGCATGGCTGAACAGTGTAAGGATGTTTCATTTTAGGGAAGTCCTTTCTTATATCTAACTTGCAGCTGAGGGCCTGCTACTCGAGATATTTACTAAGATGGAGAGCAGCCAGTCACCTTTTTAAGAAGCCATGTTGAAACACTTCCCACCCTTTTCAGGACCAGATGCACCTCGACATGATTTCTTAACGTCGCCTTTGCCAAATAGCCAGAGCTTGAACATAACGTCTATGAAAGTAGAAAAGGAAGATGTAATGCATATAAATTAATTTTTAAAGAGAAAAATACCCTGCTTGGAATGAGCATTAGTGAACTGGAGTATAAAGCTGAATTGTCATACAACCCAACCTTTTTAATCATTTCCCAGCCTACAGTCTCAGTAGGAGGAGTCAAAATTGAGACTCTGTGGTCAAGAATCACAAACCGCCCTGGCCAGGTAGCTCAGCGGTTAGAGCATCGCCCAATACACCAAGGTTGTGGGTTTGATCTTTGGTCAGAAGACACAGAAGAATCAACCAATGAATGAATAAATAGGTGGAACAACTCTCTCTCTCTCTGCCTCTCAAATCAATAAAATAAAAATAAGAATTCTCAGGCCATACTTTCCACTTTGTTCCCTGACAGTCAGTCACCATCCAGGGAAGGACCTGGCCAGGCCTCCCAACTCCAAGCGACATGCGAATAGTAATCAACCAGAAACAGGATAAGCTGATTAAAATTTTTCTCCTGCATACCCCGAAACATGTGGTGTCTTAGATCTGAAACAGTTCCACAAAATTCCAGCATCAGATCCATGTTTTTGAAATTGTAGATACATAAACACAGGTAGAAATATTGGAAACTAGTGCATTAGTGAAAAAGTATTGGTGAATGTATGGGGCTATATATGATTTTTTTCTTATCTCTCTCTATGTCCCAAATATTCTATTTGTTTTTTATATTTTATTTATTTATCGTTAGAGAGAGGAAGGGAGGGAGAAAGAGAGGGAGAGAAACATCAGTGTGTGGTTGCCTCTCAAGTGCCCCCTACTGGAGACCTGGCCCTCAACCCAGGCATGTGCACTGACTGGGAATCGAACAAGCGACCCTTTGGTTCACAGGCCGACACTCGATCCACTGAACCACACCAGCCAGGGTTCTATGTCCCAAATATTCTTTAATGAGGATATCATATCTTCACTGTAAAAGAGAACTTGTTTTTTTTAATTTTTAAGAAAGCCAAATGAGGTTGACCAGGAGAAATGTAAACTCTACAATTCTGGAAATCAATTAGGCAACTCGTAGTAAGAATCATAAAGCCACCCTCTTTGACCTGTTCTGGGAGCCCAACACTAAGAAGGTGACGCCTCCGCCCCACCCCCACAGCAGGGAAGGTAGATTCAGGAAGAGGTCTAGCAGCCCAGAGTGGAATGCAGCCTGGTTTCCAGCTTGAGCAAATTGAAGCACATTCCCTCTGTGGATTCATAGCCTTGAGCAAAGGTTACAAAGACTTCCTGTGGGGTAATATTTCTGTAACAATGCTAATTGAGGGCAATCATGTATTCAGTATTAACACTTGCACAACAAACTACGGTAGAGAGAATGATGGCCTCCCAATGATGTGTACGTTACCTCCTCGCATGTCCAAAGCCACTTAACAGATGGGGTTATGTTAAGGGTCCTCCGATGGAGAGGTTAACTGGGTTGTCCAAGTGGGCCCAATATAATTACAAGGATCTTTTTTATTTTAAGATTTTATTTATTTACGTTAAGGAAGGGCAGAAGAGAGGGACAGGAACATATATTGTGTGAGAAATGTATTGATCAGTTGCCTCTCTCACGCCCACAACTGGAGACCTAGCCTGCAACCCAGGTGTGTGCCTGCCTGGGAATTGAACCAGTGACCCTCTGGTTCACCAGGCTGGCACTCAAGCCACTGAGCCACACCAGTCAGGGCTAACTATGAGGGTCTTTAATAAGGGAAAGAGTCAGAGTTACGGGAGGGAGGGGGCAGGAATGAGAAAGAGAGAGAGATTGGAAGGTGTGACCCCACTGGCTCTGAGGACAGAGGCGGCGGCTGTGGACCCCGCCACGCAGGCAGCGTCTAGAAAGTGGAAAAGGGCTCTCCCCTCAGAACCTCTCCAAGGCACCAGCCCCTCGAGTTAGCCAGGAAGGCTGACTTTGCACTTCTGACCCCCAGAACAGTAAATCATAAATTTAAGTTGGCTTAAGCCGCTACGTCTGTGGCAGTTTGTTACAACAGCAGTAGGGAACGAATGCCTCGGAAGTCACGCTGTGAACACTTTGTCTGAGTGGCACCCTAGCTCAGGCCGCTGGCCCAGAACACGGTGGACGGAGGGGCTTGAACAGCGGACGTTTACTTCTCATGGTTCTGGGGACGGGAAGGCTGAGACCAGGGTCAGGTTCTCAGTGGGAGCCCTCTTCCCAGTTGGGTCTTCACATGGAACATGTCATGAAGGCAGAGACACAGCCTTGGTGTGGGGCTGTTTGATCTGCCCGTGTAACAAAACTTGTTACTGCACCCAAAGTGAGGTCTGGCCTTTGCCCTTGGCTTCTGGAACATAATCTCAACGTCACTCAGCTGGGAGTGTCTTTGTTTAGGGTGAGGGCTGGCCACACAGGATAACCTAACAATGCAATTTAGGGTGGGGTTTGAGTCATAGAAGCAGCTGGACTTCCGGAGGGACCGGAGGCTGCTGATGTCAGTTACAGAGAAAGATGACCACAGAGCCCAGCACGTCTCTGCACACCGAGGCTTGGGGGTCTCCCCGGGCTGGCACTGCTCCAGGGACGCTGCCATGCGTGGTGCTGGAGTGTACTCTGCCTGTGACTCCGCAAGGGGAGGGCACCCTCCTGTCCCCAGCTCCCTGCCTGTCTTCTCCGTGCTGATCTGAATCCATCACCATTCCCTGGGGTCGACCGTCGCTGTGACTACAATGGCCATGCAGAGCTCTTCGAATTCTAATACAATTAAAGGTGGGCACGGAGACCCCCAAACTTGCAGTTCATGCCAGCAGGGAAGCGGCCTGGTGGACTGCACACCCTCTAGTGCAGCACGGCCCCAAAGCCGCACGCACACACGCACACACATGCGCACACACAGTCTTGTACAAGGAGGACTGTCTTCTCCTGATTCCTCCCGGCTGACCAAGGCCGGCTGACAGACTGGGAGGCGGCTGCCCTGGCTGAGACCACCCTGCCCTCTAGATCTTGTTCCCCAAAGGCCCCTTCCAGGAGCTGGAGCGCAGTTGCTTCCTCGCCGCACCCACCAGTGCCTCCTCCTCCTCCTGGCAGATGCAGGAAGGACTTTCTTTCTGATGTGGGGACACGTAGACAGACAACCAATCAGCAGCCAAGCTGGCCACAGAGCCCAAGAGTCCCTGCCATTGTGCCCCCCAAAGCCCCCACCTCCCCAAGACCTACTCTGATTTTCAAAGGAGGAGAGACTGGGGCAGGAAGAGCTGACCCCCAGGATTTTCTTTGGAATCGGCCTAGCTGCCCTAAAACTTGTGAGGCCCCTCCTTCCCCTAATGCCCAGGAGGGGTCTGTGGAGTCATAGGCACAGCCCTTCCCACTGGGGCAGAGCAGCCCAAGGCAGCAGCGGCCTCAGATGCCTGTCCAAGCTCAGGAGTTTCAGGTTAAAATCTAAACTTAGCAGCCCTGCAGCCTGGGGTTACAAAACAAGTTCTTCCATGACTCTTATGTAAGATGATTAGTCCCTTTGCCCCTCCCTCCCCCTCCCCAGTTCCTCCTGGGGGGGGGAGTGGCTTCCCCTGAACTGTGCTGAAGGCCCCCCCGCACATCAGGCTACATCAGGGACCTCGCCTGCCTCTTCTCTCCCTAAGCCCAAGCCTAGGCCTCACAACCCACACACAGTAGGTCTGCAGGAGGACAGAGCCCAGTTTTGCCTCTCCCAGCCTGGTGCTGAAGCAGATCCTGCTCTACCACAGGGGGCTGCACCATTTGACCTCTCCCTGACCTTGAACATCAGGCTTCCCCAAAAATAAGAAAATACACCTTATTCTCCAGGGATCTTAAAACAGGCTGGCTGTTTTCAAAGCCTGCTGGGGGAAGTAAATAACTAGAGCTACCCAGATCTTCAGAGACACAGGTGGTCCAATGGGAAAACCAGCCCAAGAAAACCCATACATAGAAATAAAAAAGGACAGATGATGTTCCTCAGAACAGGGTGCACCCGAGCATCCACTGGGGGGCTGGAGGGCCACACAGCGGTGGGCCTTGCCATTTGAGGCCCCCCGTTCACATTTCTGGGGTGGGGCCAGTACCTGCGGTTTTCATGGGCAGCCAGCTCGGCTGGGAAGAATGCTGTGACCTTACAGAACCTCACAGAAGAAACTCAGGGTGTGGCTGCTCTGAACACCAGCTCCCTGGGGCGAGGGTGGGGAGTAGGAAAACCGATTCAGGACATTTTTACTCACACTCCTCTCCTCTGAGATCCAGCATCTGTGTGCTGTGGAGAGAGAGACTCTACAGGAAGGCGTGTCGACTTGCCCTCCATCCTCTCCCTCCTACTCAGAGTCCGTTCACTTGACCCGTGTTCACTGCGGGTCTCTGCTGTCTCTGCTGTCCAGCCGCTGCCCTTAGAAGTGAGGATGTAGCCCTGGCCAGTGTGGCCCAGCTGGTTGGAGGATCATGCTGTGGACCCAAGGGTCATGGGATCAGTTCCCGGTTGGGGCACATGTGGGAGACAACAGATCGATGTTTCACTGCCCCCCACTCCTGACCCTCTCTCTGGAGTCACGGGGCACGTCCTCAAGTGAGGAATAGACAGCGAAGTGGAAGTAGGGCTGTAACGCAGCAGTGGGCGGGAACAGAGTGCCCCTCCCCGTGGGCAGGTAGACTTTGCTCAGATCATCATACAAGCAAACATGTAATGACGAACTCTGATAGCTGTCACGGAAATAACTTTTATAGAGACATTCATTCATTCAACACATGTGTGCTGACCTCCTACCATGGGCCGGACACTCTCCTAGGTGTTGGGGACACAGCAATGGACTAAAAAGATGGCCCCTCCCCTCTTAGCACTCACTGTGTCCTGAGCGAGGCTGACAGCAATAAGCGAACGGGGTGACGGTGCCTAGTGCTGGTGAGTGTCCTGTAGAAAATTAAGGCAGGGTGGAGGCAGACAGGAATAGGACGATTGGGGAGGCATCTCCAAGGAGGTGACTTTTGAACAGAAACAAATGATGTGGATGAAGTGAGCGAGTGGATTTTTTTTAAGACTTTTTTTTAAGAGAGAGGGAGGCCTGAGAGAGAAAAACATTGATTTGGGTGCTGACCGGGACCAAACCCACAACCTAGGTATGTGCCCTGGCTAGGAATTGAACTGGCAACCTTTCAACGCAAAGGACAGCACTCCAGCCGACTGAGCCACACCAGCCAAGGCTGTGAGTGGATGTTTAGTGGAAGGCCTGACCTGAGGGAGGTGGGTGTGTGGGTTGTCTTGGGGGCCACTATCTCCCAAGTGCTCCTTGCACCCAGAGGTGCTTTCTCCCCTCCTGTCAGAACTGGGCTGGCCCGGGGCTCCCCGTGACCAGCAGAACATGGTGGGAGGGACCCTGGGCCAGGCCAGGCCTACACCTTAGAGGCCGGGCTGCCTCCCCACCCTCCCCAAACCCCCAGCCATCTGAGGTACTGCATATGTGAGTGTAGCCATCTAGAACATTCCAGCCCTGACCAGGCTCCCGGCTAAATGTGGCCACAAGTGCGAGCCCCACAACACCACAGGGGAGAGAAGAACCCTGCGGCGAGTGGGGAATCGGTGCCCTGGACGAGGGTGAGAGCGGCGGTGAAGGTGGGGAGAGTGAACCATGGTCAGACTGAGTGAGGGGGTACAGCCTGCAGGACTCAGTGATGGGGGTGGTGTTTCTGGCTGCGTAACTAGGGCTGGCACCATCCCTCCTGAGCTGGGAGCACTGAGGAGTGAAAGGTGTCAGGAAAGATGGTGACTTTGGGTTTGGCCATTGGGCCTTCTGCCTCTGCCCCCGAAGCCCAGCCTGGGGAAGGGGTTGCTTCTGGAAGCACCAGCAGTCCGGCCAAGGGGAGCGACTGAGGAGCCAGGACATGGGCATCCCCATAGCTCTCAGGGTCCCTGTCCTGATGCTGAGCCCCACATCAGAGGGGTCTGAAGAAGAGGGAGTATGGTGTCTCCTTAGGAAAAGGGAAGCGGAAGATAAACGAAGTTGGCCTTTTTTTAACAAGTATGTCATTAAACATTTGACCAAAATGAGAGGAAAATGTCCGATTCCCACGAACTCTCTTGGTTTCTGCACACACTGGCTGGCCTCATCTGGGGCTTCCCTGGCCCAGTTTTGGGGAGAGGGCCTCACCTCCAGCCCACCAGCAGCCCACCAGCCAAGCAAGTCGCTTCCCTGTGGCCGTGGGTTGGTGGGACCATGGGTGCGCTCCCACCTTTTCACCAACAGGTGGCAGCACACCACACCCATTGCCCAGGGGCTCCAATAAATTCTCAAGCGCACGTTTCCAGAGCGAGAGACAGGCGTGAGTCTCCGTCATTTACACTCAGCTCACGTTCGTGCAAAGATCTCAGGCCCGCTAAGGTGCTGGACTGGTTATCTGATCCAGCTCCAAGAGCAACACCTGCGGGGCATTTGGCAACATCTGGAGATGTTTTTAATTGTCACAACAGAGAAGGATATGCTTCTGACAAGTACTGGATAGAGGCCAGGGACGCTGCTGCGCATCTGGCACAGGACCTCCCCCACGACCAAGAATGATGCAGCTCCAAAGGTCGACCGTGCCGAGGCTGAGAAACACCGATTCCGTCAGATTCTGTGAGGTCTTAGGTGCCCTTGGTCCGGGCCACCGGACCAGCCCCCCCTCCCCCACCAGAAATGAGTGCCTCCTACCGTCATGTTCACCTGCAGCAAGCCCTCCCCCCACCACAGACCGAACCTCGTGCAGGCCTCAGCGCACAGTTCCTGAGCAGCAGGTATGTCCAAGGCACTGTGCTCGCCCCAGAGAGACCGTGGGGACAAACGCAAACACAGTCCCTCCTTTCTTCACGGAGCCCACAGGCTGCAGGGAGAGGCGACCTATTTGCCTATGTGACAAATATTATGTGTGGACAAACTGGGAGTTATAATACCAAATAATACAGAGGGAGCCAACTTTAACCAAGAACATTGGGAAGCCCTGGCTAGGTAGCTCAGTTAGTTACAGCATTGTCCTGATACACCAGGGTTGTGGGTTTGATCCCCAGTCAGGGCACATACAAGAAGCAACCACTGAATGCATAAACAAGTGGAAAGTCAAATTTATGTTTCTCTCTCTCTCTCTCTCTCTCTCTCTTTTTCTCTCAAATCAATAAATAAAAATAACAATAAGTTAAAAATTAAATCAAAAACATAGAAATCTAATGGAGCTCCTGGAATCATGCTCAGCTCCCCATTTTTCCAGCCTGGAACTGCCCTGCTCTGTCCCCTGCTGTGAGCATCCACTGAGGCAGGTGCAGAGGGACCCTGAGGGCCAGATGACCTGGTGACGGGCAAGCCTGGCTGCATCTCAGGGGTCAGCAGGGAGCCCCAATGAAGTACAATTTCTGGGGCCCAGTCAGGATCTCAGGTGCAGGCGAGTGTGGGGGGGTTTGAAATACATCCACTAATTCTTTCCCAATATTCCCTTTTGAAAGGCAGACCCCAGTTCTCCTCCCTGGGACCATGCACCAGAGGATTTTGTGACCTGCTTCTAATGGAAACGGGCAGCAGAGGTGATGCCACGTGATCTCCAGGCAGGTTGGGAAAGCAGGGAGCCCTGCCCTGCTCAGGCTGGCCGGTCACAAGGTGCTCCCACAGGCCTGAAAGGGGCCCCGACTGGGGGGAACTGAGTGCTCCTGCCAATGACTGTTCCCTTTGTCTGGGACAGTCCCCGTTCTGACAGTAGAAGTCCACATTCCAGTCCCGGGCTAATGGAGACTCGCGGCCACCCTCACAGGCAGCACTAAGTGTCCAGCCATGGAAACGAGCCCCTGGTCAGCCCACCCCACCCACCCGCCTGCGCCAGCCAAGCCTTCAGTGCCCCCGGCCCTGGGCACATCTCATTGCAGCCTCGCAAAGGCTCTGAGCCCAGTGACACGCTGGTCACCCCTGAACTCCTGACCTGTAGAAAGGGTGGGAGATGGTAAGGATTGATTGTTTGAAGCCACTACACTTGGGGATAAGTGATCACACAGCGATAGACAAGTAATATACTCTGAACCCTGGTTTTGTTGGACTCCGGGGTGACTCAGTCTGTGAATCAGCACCTGTGAGCCATGAATCTAACCTCATCCCCTAAAGTGGCATATTCCAGTGGAACCTTCTGCAATGAGGGAGCAGCCACACAGCTGTGCCACCCAGTGTGACAGTCCCCAGCCAGGCATGGCCGCTGAGCATCAAAAATGTGGCTGGTACTATGGAGGAGCTGAATTTATTTGATTTAATTCAATGAATTAAACTTCAAATTTAAAGGGCGCACGCGTGTGATTCCATTTATATAGCATTCTCAAAAGGACAAAATTATAGGGGCGGAAAAGAGACCGGTGGTTACTAGGGGTCAGGGCAGTAGGGGGAAGAGTGGTGGGCGGGGCCATGACAGGGCAGTGTGAGAGGTCTTCAGGATGACAGATCGGTCCTGTGTCCTGGTTACAGTGGCGGTCACACACATCCACACACATACGAAAATGGCATGGCGCTTCCAGGTTCTGCTACTGTGCTGTAGCAGCATAGAATGTCATTGCTGGGGGACACTGGGTAAAAGGTCCATGAAACATCTGCATTATTTTTAAAATATGCTTGTTAGTTTGAGAGCGAGAGAGAGAAGCATTGATTGGTTGCCTCCCATGCATGCCCCACCCAGGGACTGAACACACAACCTAGTCCTGTGCCCTGACTAGGAATCAAACCGCCAACCTTGTGTTGTATGGGGTGATACTCCAACCAACTGAGCCACACAGGCAAGGGCTCTGTACTATTTTTGTAACTTCCTGTAAATCCATCCTCATATCAGATTGAAAGTTTATTCAATATGAAATAAGCACAAAGCGCCAAAGAGCACATGGGGCCTGCAGAGCCCCTGCTACTTACTAATCCTGGTCGTTCGGCACCCAGGCAGAGCTCCCCGGGACAGGGCACTTGCCAGCTCGCAGAGAGCGCTGATAATAGGAAGGCTCGGACAAGCGGCTTCCGGGGCAGAAAAGTTTTACCCTCAGTTCTGCGTTTGTGTCAGAATCACAAAGTAGGCCCAGATTTGCGGGAACAAATTCTCTTCCCTAAGGACCCCAGCAGGAAAAGAGCTCCAGCCACCACTCCTGTTACCTTCACTCGTCATCCATGGGACAGACTATGAGCACCTCACACTGCGCCCTGAGGCAGCCCCCCAGAGGACCCCCTTGTGCGGGAATCGAGGCAGCTTTAGAAGCGGCCGCCACATGCTGGCCACTCCAGCTGGTGGAGACAGAAGCACACCCGGGCATAGGATTCGAGACACTGAGGCATCTTAAAGGCCTCCTGGTTTTATTCTTGCCTCCTGTAGCTGGGAAAATAAAGAGCAGAATAAATCTATAGGGATTTAAGTAATTTGGTTTTTAAAAGCATGTATTGCCTGTGCTAACTAAATAAGTCACCACCGACCACCACGCCCAGACATCCAGGTCCTAATCCTTGGACTCTTGACTGTGACCTCAAGTAGCGAAGAGGACTTTATGGATTAAATTAAAGATCTTGAGATTATCCGGATGGGTCCTTAATGTAATGTCATCACAAGTGGTTTCAGGTTTTTTCTTAAAGATTTAATTTATTTATTTTTAGAGAGAGGGGAAGGGAGAGAGAAAGAGAGGGAGAGAAACCTCTATGTGTGGTTGCCTCTTGCACACCCCCCACCGGGGACCCAAGCCACAACCCAGGCCTGTGCCCTGACCAGGAATCAAACCAGCAACCCTTTGGTTCATATGCCTACACTCAATCCACTGAGCGACACCAGCCAGAGCACGAGGGTTCTTACAAAGAGGGAGGCAGAGGGCAACTCTATATAGAAGAAAGAGATGTGACAACCGAAGGGAGAGGGGGACATTGCTGGCTTTGACCGTGAAGGATCAGCTCCCAAGCCAAAGAATGTACATCTAGATGTTGACAAAGGCCAGGAGACAGAATCTCTCCCAGAGCCCTGGGGAGAATGCGGCCCGACAGGACTGTCCCAGACTTCGGGCCTGAGGGATATAAGACATAAATTTGTGCTCACTTTGGCTCATCTAAGCCACTCATTTTGTGGTCATCTGTTACCACGGCATGAGTAAATCAATACATTACCTGACGAAACTGCATCTGCACTTTTGACCCAGCATCCACTTGTAGGAATTCACTCTGAGGATCTACCTCCAACAATACCAAATACGCACACACAGTCATTCTTTGAAGAACTGTTCTGTCATTGCAAAATATCAGAAAGCACCCCAAAGTCCTCGTGTAGGAGAGCACTTGAACAAACTATGGCATGACCATGTAATGGAGCAGCATGCAGCTGTACCTAAAAATGAGGGGACTGCCCTAACCACTGTAGCTCAATTGGTTGGGTGTCCTCCCACAGAGCAAAAGGTTGCTGGTTCGATTCCCAGTCAGGGCACATACCTAGGTTGCAGACACAGTTCCCAGTTGGGGTGCATATGAGAGGCAACCAACCGATATTTCTCTCACATTGATGTTTCTCTCTCTCTTTTTCCCTCCCTTCTCCTCTCTCTAAAAATAAATACATAAAATATTTTTTAAAAATTAAAATGAGGAAATTGATACAAATAGATTCCCAAGAGATAGTAAATAAAAAAAAAATGCAAAAGATTGTCTACTTTTCATGTAAAAAGAAGGGAATTTAAGAAAATACACATGTGGGCCCTGGCTGATGTGGCTCAGTGGATTAAGCAACAGCCTGCAAACCAAAGGGTCTCCAGTTCAATTCCCAGTCTTAGGCACATGCCTGGGTTGTGGGCCAGGTCCCCAGTAGGGGGCGTACAAGAGGCAACCACACATTGCTGTTCTCTTCCTTTCTCCCTCCCTTCCCCTCTGTCTCAAAATAACTAAATAAAATCTTGAGGAAAAAAAGAAAATACACAACTTCTGGCCAAGATGGAGGCATAGGTAGACACACTGTGCCTCCTTGCACAACAAAAATTAAAGGCAACAAAAATTTAGAAACAAAATAAACAACCAAAACTGTCTGGAAAATTGAACTGTACGGAGGTCTGACAACCAAGGAGATAAAATAGACACATTCATCCAGACCGGTAAGAGAGGCAGAGTTGGCAGCCAGTGGAAAGAGGCTGAGGCAGGAAAAAGCAGTGGCTGGCGGTCCCGGGTGCGCAGGTGGCAGCTGGAAGACCCCGGGCGTGGGGTGGCAGCAGGCAGACCCAGTGAGGCTCGAAATGCAGCTGGCTGACCTCAGACACACATTCCCAGGCAGATAAACCAGGCGAAACTAGGGAGTGAGACAGACCACACAACCCAGGGCTCCAGCGTCAGGAAATAAAGCCTCAAAACAATGATTGAAAACACCTGTGGGGGTTGACATGCCAGGAGAGACTCCCAGCCTCACAGGAGAGTTCGTTGGAGAGACCCACAGGGTCCCAGAATGTATGCAAGCCCACCCACCCAGGAACCAGCACAAGACAGGCCCAGTTTGCTTGGGGGAAGCAGTGGAAGGGAGTGAAACCTGATAGAGAGCAGAACAAGCACCATTGTTCCCTCTCAAACACCACCCCCACATACAGGGTCACAACCCAGAGACTGGGTTGCCCCGCCCTGGGGAACAGCTAAGACTCTGCCCCTCACACATAACAGGTGTGACCAGACAAAAAAAGAAAAAAAGGCCCAAACAGAAGAACAGATCAAAGCCCCAGAGTCAATTCATCTAAGCAATGAAGAGATAGCCAACCTATCAGATGCACAGTTCAAAGCACTAGTGATCAGGATGCCCACAGAATTGGTTGATTTTGATCACAAATTAGATGAAAAAATGAAGGCTACAATAAGTGAAATGAAGGAAAATGCACAGGGAATCAATAGTGATTGGAAGAAAACTGGGATTCAAATCAGTGGAGTGGACCAGAAGGAAGAAAGAAACAACCAAACAGAAAAGAATGAAGAAACAAGAATTCAAAAAAATGAAGAGAGGCTTAGAAACCTCCAGGACATCTTTAAACGTTCCAACATCCGAATTATAGGGGTACCAGAAGGGGAAGAGGAAGAGCAACAAGTGGAAAACTTATTTGAACAAATGATAAAGGAGAACTTCCCCAATCTGGCAAGGGAAATAGACTCCCAGGAAGTCCAGAAAGCTCAGAGAGTCCCAAAGAAGTTGGATCCAAGGAGGAACACACCAAGGCACATCATAATTGCATTAGCCAAGATTAAAATGAAGGAGAGAATTCTAGAAGCAGCAAGAGATAAGGGCACAGTCACCTACAAAGGAGTTCCCATCAGACTGTCAGCTGATTTCTCAAAAGATACCTTACAGGCAAGAAGGGGCTGGAAAGAGGTATTCCAAGTCATGAAAGGCAAGGACCTACATCCAAGATTGCTCTATCCAGCAAAGCTTTCATTTAGAATGGAAGGGAAGATAAAGTGCTTCTCAGATAAGGTCAAGTTAAAGGAGTTCATCATCACCAAGCCCTTATTATATGAAATGTTAAAGGGACCTATCTAAGAAAAAGAAGATAAAAATGTGAACAGTAAAATGACAGCAAACTCACAGTTATTAACAACCACACCTAAAAAAAGGAAACTAAGCCAACAGCTAGAACAGGAACAGAACCACAGAAATGGAGACCACACGGAGGGTTAGCAACAAGGGAGTGGGAGGAGGAGAAAGGGGGACAAGGTACATAGAACAAGTAGCACAGACGGTGGGTAGAAAATAGACGGGGGGGGGGCAAGAATAGTGTGGGAAAGTAGAAGCTAAAGAACTTATGACACATGGGCATGAACTAAAGGGGGGAATGTGGGTGGGAGGGGGTGTGCAGGGTGGAGGGGAATGATGGGGGGAAATGGGACAACTGTAATAGCATAATCAATAAAATATATTTTAAAAAAAGAAAAAAGAAAATACAATGTATCTGCTCATTGTGCGAAAAGAAATTGCAGAAGGAGGAGCTATTCATCAACGAGCTGGGTTATCTAATGGGGAGAAAGGGAACAGGATGGTGAGGAGAGGGAAGGGGAACAGGTGGGAGTCATGATGGGGGTGCCTCTTCTCTGAGTGTATCTTTTTGTATAGTTCTGAGTCTTAAGAGCATGGTAATATTTTACATATTTAAAAATTTAAATTAAATTCAACTCAGATGTGAGGGAGCCCCAAATGGAATAAAAATCATATAAGTGAATTTAACTGTATTAAAAACAAATAAAAGAGCCAGCCACACCAAAGAAGTATGGAAGAAAAGAACTAATCCAAGTAACTTTGAAGCACATTATTTTTATATACATGCTAAGACTAAAGAAAAACAAAAAACTCTACATGTATATTTTAGTGAGTAAATCTGTTCTTCAGAAGAGGATGGGTTAGCAATTTGAAAACTACTTTATGTGTGGACTGGATCGAATAGTGTCACCAAAAAAGATACATCCACGTCCTAATCCCCAAGTCCCTACAAATGCGACCTTGTTTGGAGACAGGGTCTTTGCAGGTGCAATGAATTAAAGATCTTGAGATGAGAGTGGGCCTTAAAACAAATAACTGGTGTCCTCACAAGAGAAAGGCGAGATCTGGCACACAGGGACCCACAGGGAGGAAGAGGCAGTGGGTGGAGTCATGCAGGTATCAGCTGCAGACCAACCACCAAGGGTTGCCCGGCAGCCACCAGGGGCTGGGTGAGAGGTGGGAAACAGATTCTGCCTCAGAGCCTCCAGAAGGGACCAGCCCTGTGGATGCCTTGATTTTGAACTACTGGTCTCCAGAACTGTAAAAACATAAAATGCCTTTTTTTTAAGCCACCTGGTTTGTGGTAACTTGTTGCACTAACCTTAAGAAATAATACAATGTATACATTGGGAGTGAGCAAGTAAGTAAATGTTTGTGGATAATGAGGGCCAGATTCTGTTACTTTTGAAGAAATAAGTTACAAGTAAGGAAAAGGAGAAAGTTAAGAATAAACACTGTAGCATTGAATTGGGACCAGAGGTATCAGTATACTGGTAAGTTTATGATTTTTTTAAAAGAGAGGAAGAATTGCCATCTATATCCATATGTATTTCCTAGCTCTGTCCACTAGAGGGCACAGAAGCAGCGAGGCTGCAGTAACAATGAGCCCCTCTAGTATCCAGACCTTGACGTCTTTCTTAAGTACCATGCTCCAATAGAAAGAACCAGGGCTCCTTGGAGAAAAGGCTGGCCCCAGAGCAGAGGCAGGGAAAGTACAGATGAGCCTGGTTCCAGAAATCACAGCTTTTTCTTGGAGGTCAGTAGGAAGATAGGTACCCACAGGAGCCAACCTGCCTATGGGAGCTCTCAGTTGCCAAACATGGGACAATTTGAGCAGCAAAATAAATCATGATATTAATAGGTTATAATTCAGAATAAAATAATGTCAGTGCGCCCAAACTGATATGAATAACCTATTGAATAAATAAATGGGGGAGAAGGGACAACTCTTCCTTTCAATAGAATCCCAATGAGTAAATGCAGAGATGGAAAAACACCGTTTACCAAGCACACAGTAACCATCACAGGGCAAGAATCATCGATGGCTGCTGAAATGAGTGAGCCAGAATGCAACAAGAAATAGAATATCTGCACAGTCTTAATGTGTTTCCTTCTCAAGATTGTTTTTATCACGAAGAGAAAAAAAAGCATAGCTCCCCAGTAGAGAAAGCTGGCAGACAGCGCCATACCCCAGTGGCCAAAGTGAACGTCCCCTGTAATGAGACTTACAGACACACGTGCCTCATGGTGCCCCAGCCCGAGAAGAGCTCAGCATCGCCTCAGTGGTATTCCTACCCAAGTGCATGACCTCAGTCTAGCTGTGAAAAAATATCTAACACACACACGAAGCATCAGCCATTCACAACATAACTGGCCAAGACTCTTCAGGAGTGTCAAGGTCATGGAAGACTGGGGAATGGTCCCAGATCAGAAGGAACTACAGAGACATTACAACCCAATGCAAAGCATGGAATCCCTGGATGGGAACTTCGACTATAAAAAGGGGCATTGACGGGTCTGTTGAAGTTCTGTTAAGATCTATAGATTAGTCATTTGTATTGTGTCCATGTTAACTCCTTTTTGGATCCTTTTACTATGGTTATCAATGACAGTGACATTCCAGTAAGCAGAGTGAAAGTGTAGTTGTACTCTTGTGAGTGATTTTTACAATTAAAATTATTTCAAAGTAAAAGAGATTTTTAAGAGTACGTATTAAAGCACATCTGCATGCCAGGGACTGTGCCAGAGAGTGAGGACATTGTAGCCAATACTAGACATGCCTCTACCTTCAAAGAGTTACCATGGGTGGGGCCCACAAACAATAAGCAAGAAGACAAATGCTTCAGTGATACATCTGAAATAGCGAGAAGTGCACTAGAGAATACAAAACAGAAAAAAAGAATTAGCCCTGGCTTGTGTGGCTCAGTGGATTGAGCACGGGCCTGCAAAACAGAGGGTCACCAGTTCAATTCTCGGTCAGGGTACATGCCTGAGTTGCAGGCCAGGTCAGGTCCCCAGTGGGGGGTGCACAGGAGGCAGCTACACATTGATGTTTCTCTCCCTCTCTTTCTCCCTTCTACTCTGTCTAAAATAAATAAATAAAATCTTTAAAAAGAAGAATTAGGCAAGGGTTCTAGTTCAGGCAGGCTGGTCAGGAAAGGCCTCTCTGAGGTCTCAAAGAACTCAGAGAGCAAACCATGTAAACAGCTGGGGCAAGAGTAGTCCAGGCAGAGCAAACAGCAAGTGCAAAGGCCCTGTGGTAGGAACAAGTTCGACACATTTGAGAGGCAGCAAAAAGCCCAGTGTGGCTGGAATGAAGCCGGTGGGGGTAGAGCCGTGAGAGAGGAGAGTGGGAGGAAGGCAGGAGCGGAGACTACAGGGTTTTGCCCGCCATGGTCAGGAATGGAGGCTTGCTTGTTGTCCCAGTGGTGGTGACAACCCCTCCCGCCCTCCCCCTCGCCCTGCGCCACTCACAGTGCAAACGTGTGTGGGACAGCGTGCAGGCAGATGCTGGGAGTTCAAAATAACTGCAGTGCTGTTTTGCAAACATGAAAAGATTTTTGAAAAGATGACTCAATTCTCCCAAGCCCTTTGTTGAACTGCTATAAAACCTTCACTTGTAAGATGTTCTGGAATGTTCTTTGAGCTTTTGCCTGGTTCAGACACATTCTTCACCAATTAAGTCCTTTCGCCCTTTGCTAATTAGCCCATGACAGTGAAAGTCGTTCTGCTCGGCGTCTAAGCCGCAAAACCACCTCGGACACCAAAACCTGGGGAGACAGCCCTCCCAAGGTAATGAAGGTGTGTCTATGTTGACTTCTGACTCTTGTCACTGAGATAAGACACAAATGGACAAATGCCTGGAGAAACCCCGTGGACCCCGATGAAATGTCCACAGACTCTGGTAGAAAGGCCCAAACGGACAGTTCTGTATCTGCAGCGTTCTCCACGGCCACGGCCACGGCCACGACGTGCCGATCTGCGTGCCTTTGCGTTCAGAGCGCTGGAGCGGGCGCGCACTAGGGAGATGACGCCTGTTCTTCAAAGAGAGCCTGGAATGTCTCCTCCTCGTCCTGCTCCTGCCCTTTCCTTGCTGGTTGGCAAAGGACAGGGAACAGCCTATTGGTGCTACAGTGATTCTCAACTCTGGAGAGCTCTGAAAACATTGATACTGTCCCCCCTCCCCCCGCAGAGATGGTGATTTAATTAGTCAGAGATAATCCCCAGACATCTATTTTGAAAAGCTCCAGGATGAGTCTACCAGTGGCAGCTAGGGCTGAGAGCCCTCTGCAACCACGCGGAGACCCGCGTGCTATTAGAGACTCAGCCACCAGGTGGTGCTACAAACTGCCCAAAGAAGCGCAATGGGCTGCCTGCCCCACCAGTTCCCAAACCCCGCTGAGTCTCCAGGGAAGGGGCAGAGTTCTTGCATTTGGGCAGCAGTCACCAGCCTCTGGCCAGTCCCGGTTTTGCTCACCCTAAGAGTATGGGATGTTGTGTGTACCAGAGGCGTGTCCCCCACGTTTCCAGGCTGCTCCTGTTTGGAGCCTTGGTGGACCTCAGTAGGCTGCGGGGGATCCCAGAAGCTGCACCCGCTCCACCCTGCACCCCTACAACACACAGAGCAAACCCCCATGGACCTATGCCCTGGCCAACTAAGAAAACAAAAGGGCTTCTGACACCCCTCCCCGTGCAGGAGCCCCAGGAACACCAAAAGAGGCTCCTCCCAGGGCCCAGGGGAGGGGACCTCAGGTCCCTGGGCCCATGAGAAAGTTGCCTCCCTTTTTGGCAACCAGGGGAGAGACCTCTAAGCTGACAGCACTCACCCCTTAAAAGGAGCCACCAGGTCCACATCTCCCCAAAACACCCTTGGGAGAAAAAGCCAGTTACTGGATAGCGCCTACTCCCCAAAGAGAAAGACAGACCCCCCTGGGAAGTCCCATCTCCCCAAAGCATCTTGACCTCCGCAGGGTTTCACCTGGTGGGCTACGGACCCCTCTCTCCTGGTGTGAAATTCGTGTGTGCTTTCTCTGCCCCAGGAGAGAGTCTGTAGTTTTCACTAGAAAGATTTAAAAATACAAATTATTAAGAACTGTCAAAACAGGTGGACTTTAATAAAGAAATTTAAAATGTGGGGGATCCAGTTACTGCTCATCCCACTGCCACGGCCCTCCTGATGGGCAGACACTGCCAGACCCCCACCCTCAGTGGCTAGAGTACTTGGCTAGCCAGGGACCTCCCCACAAAGGTCTCTGGTCACCTGTGGGCTCTGGGTGTGCTAGAGCTCACCTTGCTCAGGAGGCACTTTTTCTTGAAAGGAATCAGAAAAGAGATTGACCCTGGCTGGCATAGCTCAGTGTATTGAGCATGGACTGCGAACCAAGGGGTTGCAGGTTTGATTCCCAGTCAGGGCACATGCCTGGGTTGCGGACCAGGTCCCCAGTGGGGGGCCACATGAGAGGCAACCACACACTGATGTTTCTCTCTCTTTCTTTATAACCCTAACCCTTCCCCTCTCTAAAATAAATATTTTTTTAAAAGAGAGAAAAAAAAAGAAAGAGATTCTGCTTCAGGTACCTGCATGCCCTAGGGGAGCGGGTTCACATGCCCCTGGGGGGCACACCCATGGATCCTGGACCCCAGGCACTATGGGGCTGCTACCTGATGAGAGGGAAGATGCAGGAGGGAAGCTGGAGCTTGGAGAGACCAGGCCTGATGGTCAAAGCCCCTGCGAGGTGCTTTTCTGACGGACCTGGCACTGGCTGCTCGGGGGAGTCACAAGGGGCCCTGAATTCCGTGCTACCTCCAGAGCCCTCTGCCAGCAGGAGAGGCAGAGACAGGGTGGGACAGGGCCCATTGCCTCGTTTTACCAGGGAGGAAACCGAAACTCAGAGAGGGGCAGGCCTCGCCCAGCATCACACAGCAAGGGGCTGCAGAGCCCTGCCTCAGACCCAGGCCTCCTGCCTTCCACGCAGGGCCATCCCCAGCCCAGGAGGCATCCCCAGCTCCAAGCATCCCCGCTGCTGATGGAGGAGCTCTATGGGAACAGGGCCCACCCAGGGTGGGCTGCTGGCCTGCCCTTTGAGGGAGGGAGGCGCCACCCTGGCCGCCACCCGCCCCTCCCCAGACACCCTCACACTCCTCTGACCGGCCTGGCCACCCTCGAAGCTCCTGAGGTGACCTGTTTCCCTCACTTTCCTCTCAGCTTCAAAACAAACCAAAATGCAGACCAACATCCTTTGTTTGTTTTGGGGGATCAGAGAAAGGGGAAAGCAGCTCTGTGGGTTTGCTCTTAAAAACAAAACTGCTCTGAGCTGCCCGAGCAGAAACCAAACCAAAGGTGAATTCAGAGGCCAGAAACCCTCGTGGCAACGCTGTCTCAGAATGAGTCAGGGAGGGTGTGGTGCGCTCAGAAACGAGGCCGTCGCTGGCCCGGCGCTGATGGCCTGGGGTGGGGCAGCCGCACCGTAGCTCGGGCCACGGCCACCCCAAACTCGCCCCGGCAGTGTGGGCTTGACAGAAGACCTCCTCCCTTAGCATGGGGGTGGGGCAGATGGGGCACAGCAATGGGAACCAAGCCCAACAACTCTGGACCGCACCGTCCTCGCCTATCTTCTGTCTTAGCACCCCTTAGCCCCCAGGCCCTGGCTGGGCACCCAGGACAAGGTGAACAGACCTGGGCCCTGCCCCTGGGAGCTCCTGGCCCTCGGGTAAGGCATGGGGACCCACCTAGCACTGGGTGCTTCGTGAGTGTTGCCCAGGCTCCGCCTCACCTGCCTGTGGGGCTAATGCTCCACGATGGAACTGGGCTCCCCAGGCCTCCCTCTCTGGGAAGGGGCACACAGTAGGGCAGAAACCAGGATGTTTCAGGCATCCACAGGCTCCCATCTCACCAGCCGGGCTATGTGGGCCGTAGGAGACATGCTGGGTGAGGCCCCTGCGAGGCTCTTCCTGAGTCTGGGTGAGGACACACCTGAGGGCGGACCACAGGGCCCGGCTGGTGCTGCGGGATCTGGCCAACAGCCTCAGCGGACACCTATGAGCCAGGTGTGACAGATGGCAGGAGAACAGTGGTCAGAGCCTCCCAGATGGACAGTGGGTGGGCTGGTCTGCAGCGCGACACCATGGATATCGAACGTGCAGAAGTGGCCGGAGGTGCTGCCGGAGAAGAGAGGACCCCTCCCTGCTCCCAGCAGTTCAGATTCTACACAGTCTCACTGGGGCCTCACAACCCTTCAGGTTGGAGAACGAGAGGCAGCTGGGGTTCAGGTGGGCGAAGCAATTTCTCAAGTTCACACAGCCAGCCAGTGCCAGGTCAGCAGGGCCAGACCCCTCCCAGGAATCAGCCCACCCAGGGCTGCTCCTTGGAAGTCACTGTGTGGTGCTGGGAACACAGAAGATTCTAGACTGTGGAACTGACTGGTGGGAGGTGGCTGGACAGGGCTCCTCACCTCCCCCCTGGCTATTCTGGCCTAGGGCGGGTTGGCAGACTTTGGACTGAACGCTCCCGGTTTCTTAAGCTGCCTTTTTTTGGTCTATTTATTTGGCAATGAGCTGAGCGCTCACCTCTGATTCTCTCTTCCAATCCTCCCTGCTGCCCTGAGAAGCAGGTGCCTTCGTCAGCCTATTTCAGAGATGGGGCTGGCACCACGGAACCAGCCCAGGGTCACGCAGCTGGCGAGGGGCAGACTGGGACTTAGCCCAAGTTCCCTGCATCCCACCCCCAGCTCTGTGCCCTCAACACTTTTATCTAGCACATCCTCATTTCTAGGATGACTGTCGCAAAGTTGGGCCTCCCCACGAACCAGGGTGGGTTGCGATTCATGGCCTAGATGTCAGCGGCTCATCCCCCCTTGCAGGGGGCAGACTCAGACATCTGTGCCGGCTCCTGTCACACGCAGGTGTGCGTGCCCACCAACGGCAGCAGCATCTGGCGACCACCACCTATCAGTGGGAGATCTGCCCCATCCTTCCTGCTGGGCCCTGCCAGCAAGGGGCCCCACAGGGAAGCCCGGCTGCCCGTGGGCTCGCAAACTTTTCCCAGCCCCTGTGATGCTAGCTGGCATCTCAGCTCTCTTGGTGGGACAGCAGGGTCCTCTCTCCCTCCAGAACAGGGGCCCAACAGCTGTGTGTGTGTGTGGGGGGGTGTGCGCAGGAGCCTATCGAGGTGTGTGTCTAGGCACAGAAGTGTGTGATGTGCTCAGGGTGTGTCTGTGAGTGTGTTATTCATTCATTCAACACACACTGCTTGAGCACCGGCTTGGGGGAAGCCACCAGGCCAGTTCGGGGAATACCGAAGAGGGTCAAGCTACATGGGGGTCTGCCGTGTGAGGCACCCTTGCCCCTGGTCATTCCGGGAAAGGGGGGCCTGGGCAGAGGCTGAAATTCTGCACGGGAGCCACTGGAAGCTGTGGCCTTCTAGGGGCTTGGCTCCAAGACAAGGCCCAGCACAGGGGTCCAGCTACCCCCAACATGGCCCACCTTGCAAAGCTGCTCTCTGTTCCTCCAACCCCCTCACAGGCTAACCCCCACCCAGGACCACAGGAGACAAGCTGAAGCTCCTTCCATGGAGGAGGAAGAACAGTCAGGGTTCAAGTTCCACAAAGAGCCCTGGCCAGGCAGCTCAGCTGGTGAGAGCATTATCACCCAGACACGCCAAGGTTGCAGGTTCAGTCCCCAGTCAGGGCACATATAAGGAGCAACCCATCCATGCATAAATAAGTGGAACAACAAATGAATCTCTCTCTCTCTTCCTTCTTCTCCCTCTTTAAACATCAATAATTTTTTTAATTAAAAAAAAAAAAAAAAAGATTCCACTCTGGCTGGTGTAGCTCAGTGGATTGAGCGCAGGTCTGCGAACCAAAAGCTCGAGGTTCGATTCCCAGTCAGGGCACACGCCTGGGGTGCAGGCCAGGTCCCTAGTTGGGGACATGTGAGGGGCAACCACATATTGATATTTCTCTCCCTCTCTTTCTCTTTCCCTTTCCTTCTCTATAAATAAATAAATAAATCTTTAAAAAAAAAAAAAGATTCCCAAAGAAAGTCCCCAAAACCAGTCAAAGTGCGCCCACACCCTGCTGGCCAGGCCCAGCCACGCCAGCTGAGACTGCACAGGGCGCAGGCCCCGCGGGCCACCGCCTGCTTGTTGATGGTGGGGCAGCTGAGGCCCAGCACTGTCGCTTCCTGTTGCTGCTGTCACAAGTGACCACAGACTTGGTGACAAAACAGCACACGTTCATTACCTTACAGTCCCCGAGGTTGGAAGCCCTACAGCAAGGTGCCAGCTGGGCCACACTTCTGCAGGCTCAAGGGAGAATCATTTCCTTGTCTCTTCCAGCTTCGGGCATTCCTTGGCTCATGACCTCACCCTCCCTCTTCAACTCCAGCAGGGCAGCACCTTCAAATCTCCCTCGGACCTCTGCCTTGGTTGTCCCAGCTCTCCTGCCTGACCCCTGCCCTGCCTTCGGCCCCACCTGGGCCAGGCAGGCACCCACCCCTCCCCTGAGGGCTAACTCATCAGACCTGGAAGACTCTGGCTACGTCAGGAACATGGCCACAAGCTCTAAGAGTACAGTGATGTTAGTTCGGGAGGAGGAATATTTTTGTGTCTAATGCATCCAGAAACAGAAGGACTAACCCAAGGTCTAAAGGGATTCAGGTGTCCCAAGTCTTGGTCCGTTTGGGCAGCACCTCAGGATAGAGGAAAAGGAGGCCTTCCCCAAACTTCAGCTGGTCTCCTAAAACATGCTGCACACAGTGTGGCCATAGCACCTGGTGTACGTTTTAGCCCAGCCACTACCACCTGCTAGTGGGGTGGCCTTGGCTGTGGCTTAGTATCCCAATGGGCCTCAGTCTTCCCATTGGTGACGTGGGGGTGATGTGAGGAGCCACCGTGTGCCTGGTCTGGGGATGAAAAGAGCCTGTGCTCTGGACGCCCCTTAGAGACGTGGCAGTGACCTTGCCCCCCAGCCCCCACAGACACACCCTGCTCCTTCAGAAACCAGGGCAGCGAGGGCCTGGGGTGGGGGGCAGGGCTGACTAGTCCCACAGGAGTGCCCCTGACCCCAGGAGACCTTCTCCTGCCCCTGGGGCTGCTTTCCTGGAAACACCCCAGTGAATGAAGCCTTTGGTACCTAAGTGGATACTAGAAAGGGAATAAAGGGATGTTTTTTTGCCTGAAAAGCCACCTGCTGGTGCAGGAAGAAGCCTGGTTTTAAAAAAGGGGGTGTTGCATGACTGCAGATATGCAGGCAGGGGCTCCATGGGGTACCTGGGGGTGGGGTACCCACAGGGAAGCAACAGAGACTCAGTAAGAGCCCCCAGAGCTTGGAGGGAGGGTGGACGGCAGAGGTACTGCCAGAGCCTCTCCAAACCCGAGGTTGGGAGGAGTGAGGGGGGCGAGGCTGAGCCAGCCTCTGATGACTGCTCCTGTAGGGGAGAGAAAAGATGCTCTCTTGTCCCTCTCCAGGCCATGAGGTCTCCATTCACCCCCATGGGAGGGAACCTGCAGGGCCCCCGGCCCCTCATGGAGGGGGCTGTCTGCTCGCCGTCCAGGGCCGGGAGGTGCCTCCTCACTCCAGCTGAGGCAGGCCCAGCTGTCCGCAGCAACCCTAGGGTCTCTCCTTCGCTTTCCTGTCTTGTCTCTGAGTCTGCATGCCTCTCCGTGCAGCGTGGAAGCAGGCGAGGCTCGTCACCAGCAGGCGCCCTGTGCGGGGAGGCGGGCTGAAGGGGAAGGGGGACCTGGGCAGGGGTGTCTCTGAGACTGGTGGCCACAGTGCCCCTTTCCACGACGTCCACATCGCAGCACACGTGGGAGCATAAGCGGCTAATCAACGCGCACCATCACTTTTCTCTCACTGTTTGGATGTACAGAAGCTAGATGACGACTCATAAAAGAAATTTGCACTCCTTACAGAAAATCAGGGCGTGAAGACCAACCGCCCCATGGCCTCACTCTCCGTATCCAGGCAGTCAAAGCCAGCAGCCTGGTCTACGTCCTTCCAGTCGTTTTCACCCCGGAGAGCTTTCTGTTGTTATTACTTATTTATTTCTGTATTTTTACAGCTCTTCACTTTGAACCCATCCGTGCTCAGCCTGCACGCAGGCCTTCTGGTTTTTCGCTGCGCACCAATGTATGTACTGCTGCAGCTCGGGTACTCAGAGTGGCGCTTGGCACACATAGGCATCAATAAATACTGTTGTGCTGCCCTGGCCACATAGCTCAGTTGGTTAGAGCATCATCCCCATTCACCAAGGTTGCAGGTTCGATCTCCAGGCAGGGCACATACAAGAAGCAACAAGCAAGTGCAAGAAGCCAATATCTCTCTCTCTCTCTCTCTCTCTCTCTCTCTCTCTCTCTCTCTCTCTCTCTCTCCTTCCTCTCTATTGCTAAAATTCAATAAAAGAAAATTTAAAAAGTACTGCTGTGTTAATGAATGAATGGCATAGATGATTTTTCTATAGTACGCAAAGTCATAGCCATCAGAATACATATGGGACATGAGGGATTTGTGCCAAGTACTTTATACATGTTCTCTCATGCAATACTATAACCCTGGGAGATAGGTACTATTATCACCCCATTTTTGCAGCTGTAGAAACTGAGGTTTGGAGAGAGAGTAAGCCCCAAGGCTGTGCAGGTGGCGCTGGGGGTCTGACCCAGGTCTGACCCAGCTCTGGCTGACCACAGGCTTACACGCCACTGCCTCCCGGTGAACATTTTTTAGAAACCGCATTTAAAATGACTTCATAATATTCTTTTAAATGGACTTGTCCATTTCTCAAGCACTACAAATTTAGGTTATTTTCTGGGTCTTTTTTCACTGTCATAAATAATTCTGCAAAAAACAACTTTATGCATAACCAAACTCCACAGTCAAGGGCATTCATCAGTAAAAACTCCCCAGAAGCTGAATTACCAGTTCAGAGGGTGCGAGTATTTCTAAAACTCTTGAGTCATGTTCTCACTCAATTATGCTGTGTTTTACGAATGGGCATTGAGGTGGATTATTCCCACCACCTCCTCTTTTATCATGTTGTCCACAATTTCCAGCTTTGTAACACCTTCCCTTTGCAAGGATGTTAATAATTCTGCTTCCCAGTGCTTGTACTTTTCAATTACAATTCTGCTTTTCAATTGTTTAACCAGTTGGTTCTTCAGCACAACCTTTGGGGACCCCCATTTACACTTCCAAGCGCCCCCCACCCCAGAAACCACCCCTCCCTCTCTCCCATGGGCAGGGGCAGAGACCAAAGAAAATGTGAAATAGGAAGAGTGTGAAAGAGGGGGCTGGCGTTTTCCTCATCTCAAGGCAATTGCCGCCCCTTTTCCTCATGCCTGACTCTCTCATGTTCTTCCGCTGAGCCTTGGAAGCTTCTAAAACACCCCTGTTGACTTGGCATTGAGACAGAGCTGTCCTAATGGCTTAAGAAACTCCTTGAAAAATTCAAAGGATGTGAGTATTCTTTAAATGGAATATTAGAAACATGTCAAATTGGGAGTGAGGGTGTTGCCACACATACTGATTTTTGGTAACTTTGCTTTGGGCAAGAAGGTGATGGAGCTGGGGCAGGGATGGGGGCCATGACCCCAGTGGATAAAGACCTACCACTCCCCAGCAGCCATCGGGGCCTCTGGGTGGTTCTCAAAGGCATGTGTGACCCTGGCTGCAGCCAGAGCAGGCTGTGCAGCATGCAGGAGGAGGCCATGGGGTCAAGGGGGCCAGGGAGGCTGAAGTCCAGCCTCACCCTCCAGCCAAGAGCATGGAGCAGCTTCTGATTTTCTCTGAGGCGCCAGGCAGGCTGGCGGCTGCCTAAGCTGTTGAACAGAGAAGGAGCTCTGGACCAGGAGCCCGGGGGTGGGCCCTGACCCCGACTCTGCCATGGGTCTCCTCAGCATGGGAACCCAAACCACCCTCCCTGGCCTCAGTGTCCCATCTGTACGATAAGGGAGTAGTAGCCAGTTCTGACGTCCAGTGCAGCTCTGATGCAGAGTCTATTCTGAGAATCTACATGCAGCTCCTACACGAAGGCCCTTACTTTGTTCACACGTATGTAGTACCTGCTGTGGGCTCGGCTCTGGCCAGAGAGCAGGTGCCCAAGGTGCTTCTACAGTTACAACCAACCTCTCCTAATGGAAAGACTCTTTCGCAGTAACTTGCATTTTGGTTCAGGATCAGAGCCCCTCGCTTTGTCCGGTTCATCCGGCTTCTTTTTGTGGGCTTGCTTATTTGCAGGAGCCTTGCTGAGCAAGTCAGCCAGACCCCCTTGCTCACCAGCTGGACATGACACCATCCATTCCCCCTCTCTTTCCCCTTCCTGTAAACCCAGCTGAAACCCTACTAACCATCAACATCGATGGCTTTGTGGAACACGGCCCATGTGCCGTCCAGTGCTTGCTGCTGCCCTCTGACTTGCTCAACCCTGACCTCCCAGCCCCGACGAGGCTGCTCTCCCCATTTCTGTGAGGTTAAGAAACAGAGGCCCCAGATCCCACAGCACGGAACCAAGCAGGATTCAAACTCAGACCCCTCTGACCCCAACTCAGGCCCTCGTATCAGTCCCACCTCTTCTGTAGGTGAGGAAACTGCACACAGAGAGATCCTGCCACTTGCCCCGTCACCCAGCATGTCAGCAAGGAGCCGACTTTCAGTTCCTCTCAGGAAGGCCCTGACCCTAGTCACAAGGCCCCTCGGAACTGCGCCCAAAGCCTGGGAGGGTCTGCGTTTTGTTAATTTCCTGCGCATGAGTGGGCCTAGTGCCCATCCGTCCACCATTCCCTAGGGTCCTCCCGTGAGCCCTGAGCTCCAGGGAGGAGGCTTGGCACCATCCTGGAGGAAGAAGTACGCAGAGTGGCCTGCGTCTGGGAGTCAGTCCCAGGGAGCTGGGCTGGGAGGAAGCCTGGCAGGGGATGGAGGTGGGGGAGGGGAGTGGGGGCATAGGCAGGTGAGAGGAGGGGCCCCAGGGTAGGTTGCAGGCTCTCCATCCTGCCTACCTCAGGCCATGTTCTCAGGGCAGGAGCAGCAGCCAGGCCACCCTGCACTGTACGGGAACAATCTCCCCTCCAACCCTTACTTTGCTGGGTGATTTGGGCAAGTGTCTCAGTGTCTCTGTGCTACCCCAGGCCCCCCATCCACCGGCTGTGGCAGATGTCCAACCAACAAGGCTGCCCCTTCCCAAGTCAGCCAGTCGGAGACAGGGCTTCCCCTTTCTTTATCTTTATGGCGGATTCCTCCAGGGCTGGCATTTACTCACAGGCATTAAAAATGCAAAGAATGAAGCACAACAAAGTTACGAACTTCCTGTGGGCTGCCAAGCCATGAGGAGGAAACAATCGGGCCCTTTGTTGCCAGGGTGGCTGTTTGTCACTGACAATGGCATTCTTAAGGAATTATGATATTAAAGACTTAATCACCATTTGATACACGCAGTAAAACATTTCATTTACGGCATTCTGGAAAGTGCTGTCTTCATCTATTACAGGAATTTGCTGAGTGTCTTTTAATTAAGTCGGCCTAAGTGAGCCACCTCCTCCCCGGTGCGGCAATCTTCTGAATGGAGCTCCCCCGAAGTACTAATTAGTTTGTTTTTAATGCTTCATTTACTCTGCCAGCACAGTGGTTAGGGTGGGGCTGCCCGCTGAAACTGGAAGGGGTCCTGCAGACCAGGCCCTCCGCTGCACACGGTAGGGCTCTCTGGGCCGGCCCAGAGATGGGGCCAGTTCACTTCGCCCCGTCAGGCTCCTCAGCTGCCCGCTGAGAACTGACCACAGACTTGAAATTGACTGTAGCACTCACTGTCCCTCCTCTGATTAAGCCAAGGAAGACAGTCACCCCCTTCAGGAAGGGGACTGAGCTGCCTGGGGTGGCAGTGGCTGCCCAGCACTTGAGGTGTCAAGCCGAGGGCTTCGGGCATTAGGTAGGAAAGGGGGCCAGATGAGCTCAGAGGTCCCCTCCCACCCAGTGTCCCTCTGGTGGTTCCTACATTATTCATTTTCGTATTGTTCACCGAACATTTCACAGGGCCCCTCTGTGTACATAGAAATGAAGATTGCAGAGGGGCAGGATCCTACCTGGGTTGTGCCCAAGGGGTAGGGGCAGCTGCATGGGATGGGGCAGGGGCATCATCAGGGTGACGTGGCCACAGAGGAGACAGGCAGGGGGCTCTGGGAGCACAAATCAGGGCAGAGACATCCCCCAGGAAGCCCCGGGAGGAGCAGAGGGTAGGCAGGGGAAGTTGTTAGGAATGGGAGTGGGACACAGCTGTGACTCCCCCAGGAGAGCTGGCCTGAGGGAAGGTGGGCATGGGAAGGTTTCAGCCACGGGGAAGGCGGGAGAAACCTTGCCCACATCTCCCATCTCATCCAGGGGTGTCCAACCTTTTGGTATTTCTGGGACACACTGGAAAAAGAAGAGTTGTCTTGGGCCATACATGAAATACGTTGTGACACATAATCACAAAAATATCTCATAATGTTTTCAGTAAATTTACGATTTTGTGTTGGGCCGCTCTCACAGCCATCCTGGGCTGCACACGGCCCGTGGGCCACGAGCTGGGCGCTGCTGACACACACGTGCATTCCGGTCCCCACGTGGGTGAGGACAATGGCCTGTTCTGTTAATTGTCTTTTTCTTTTTTATTTGAAGTGAATGCACACTTGCCCGGGCCAGGTGGCTCATCTCGTTGCAGTGTCGTCCCTTACACCAAAAGGTTGTGGGTTTGATTCCCAGTCCAGGGCCCACGGTGTTCCTCTCTCTCTCTCTCTCTCTCCACTTCCTTCCTTCCTCTCTCTCTAAAATCAATAAACATAAAAAAAGAAAAGAAAGTAAGTGCATACATTTAAAAGCATCACACGACCTAGGAATAGATTGAAAACTAAGTCTCCCATTGTCTCGATGATCAGCCCTTCCCAGAGAAAATCACCTCTAACTTCCTTCCAAAGCTTCTCCTACGTGTGGACACCCCCTCCCCCGCGCTTGTTTAACGGGGTCACATGAACCACACAGTCCTGGGACTTGCTTTTACTCTGCGATACGTCACGAACATCCTTTCGTGCAGGCCTGGTTCACACACACCTGCCTCGTTCCTGCGAACAGCCGGGAGCACCAGCAGAGGCAGGGCTATTCACACATCACCCTCCTGAGGGGCGTCGGGGCTGCTGCCATTTTTTTCCCACAGTTGCAAACAAAGCTGCCGTAAACATTCTTAAACATAACTTTTTTGTTATATACACTTAGAGAATTCCACAACACTGTAAAATGTTTTTGTATCACTGTGCACATCTTTCTACACAAAATGATACTCAGAAAAAAGTATAAAACTAGTGTCTGTCTTTTGAAAGCTAACGAATACAGCCAGGCCCCACAGAAACAGGCGGCCTGTGCTCCCCACCTGGAGAAGGCACCGGCTTCCCGCATGCACTTCAGTCCTGGGGTCATTAGTCCTTCCGTTCGTTTGCCGATCTGACGAGCAGAAGAAAATCAAAAGGCACTCCTCGCCATTTTCACTTCTGTCCTTGTTTGCAAGAAAATAATGAAAGAAGGCTGAGCGAGTAGAGGGGGGGCCCTGGTTGGCGGCCTGGCTGTCCCTGCAGGACCCGGGACCCTGACTCTGAAGACCCCCTGCAAGGCCTTGGGCAGACCCCCTGTGGCGCCAGCCTCGGTTACACGAGGTCGGTTCCAGTCAGGGCTGATGGGAGCAGAGTCCCAGCGAAGGAAAAAGGGACCCAGGCAACACGGGCCCGGCCTCCAAAGGCCTCTCAGAAAGCCTCTCTCCAGCTGCCCCAGCAGACGGGCTCTAGGGCTCACCTCCACCTCTGCCCAGCAGCCAGAGGTGGGCTTCACCCGCCCCAGGGCCTCAGAGAGGCTGGGCACCTGGCACCCCTCCGCAGCACAGGCAAGCCCCCGTGACTCAGCACTGCCCATGAGTCACAAATTACAGGCCTGCCTTCCAGCAGGCTTTGCCAGCCTGCGAGCAGCAGCGGACGCTGGCAGGCAGCTACGGAGCCCTAGGCTGGGGGCGGTGGGGAAAGAAAGGCCCAGACAGGAGCAGCCGCCTGGGTGCTCTTAGAGCTTCCCGCCCTGCCAACCAGTCAGCAGAGGATCCCAGGCTCCCTGGCCAGAGAGCCAAGGTCTGGTTTCAGGGGTGCAAACCCAAGAGAGAGGCCTGGATATGCTCCAACCCAGGTCTTCCCAGCCTCCAGACCAAGACCAAGCAGAAAGTGGCTAGCGTCAGAGTCTAGTGGAGTTCAAGGCCAGTATCTTCCAACTGAAACTACAGGAGAGGTCCATGCCTAGCACCTGCTGCATACTCTGGGTGCTGGACCCTGAGAGGAACACTGCTGCCCACCCAGAGACCGTAGCATGGTGTCTCCCCACCCAGAGACTATAGCAGCCTTGCATGGCGATACTTCGGGCCTTCTGAGCATTGACAGACCCCCAAGACATTTTAGGTGTTTTGGCAAGGCTGCAAGGGTTTCCAGGGTTTCCAGAAACTAGGTGATTCTTTGTTGCTATAATGATGGAGCCAGACACTTCTGCCTCCCCCGCCCCACCCCATCTCACTGAAGCCGTCGTCGTCGTCTTCTTCTTCCTCTTTTTAATTTGTACTTATTTATTTTTAGAGAGAGAGGAAGGGAAGGAGAAAGAGAGGGAAACATCAATGTGTGGTTGCCTCTCACATGCCCCCTACTGGGGACCTGGCCTGCAACCCAGGTATGTGCCCTGACTGGGAATTGAACCGGCGACCCTTCAGTTTGCAGGCCTGAGCTCAATCCATTGAGCTACTCCAGCCAGGGCTTACTGAAGCCTTCTTAATTCACACAGTTTGCCGGTAGATTTCCTTGAATTTTTTATGTAAACAATCATGTCATCTGCACCTCAAATTGAAATTTTTTTCTTTTATTGCAATTTTTATTCTTTTCATTTCTCTTTCTTGTCGTAGGTTGCTTCCTAAAACATGCAACACAACATCGGATGGTGTTGCCAGTAGCCGGAAGACCTCTGTCGTGTCTGATTTCAAAGGAAATGCCTCAGTATTTCACCAGCAAGCAGGTGGGGTGCTGTTGATGCTTGATAGATGGTTTTTATTATCAGGTTCAGGAAGTTTCCTTCCATTCTGAGTTGCTCAAGAATTTTTGTAATGTATGATGTTAAATTGTCATCAAATCTTTTTTCTTTGCATCTATTGATATGGTAATATGGGTGTTCTTTGCTCTGTTAACTTGGTAAATTATTTCGAGTGTTCTGATTTCACACTGTCCTTGTTCTCCTGCTGGATCAATTATATATATTCATTTTCAGTTTGCTAATATTTCACTTAGGACTTTTGCCTCTTCGTAAGTGAGATTGGCTTACAATTTTCTTTTTTTTTGAATTTTATTTATTTATTTATTTTTAGAGGGGAAGAGAAGGAGAGGGAGAGAAGCATCAATGTGTGGTTGACTCTCACATGCCCCCTACTGAGGACCTGGCCTGCCACCCAGGCATGTGCCCCAACTGAGAATTGAACTGGCAACCCTTTGGTTTGCAGGCCCACTCTCAGTCCATTGAGCCACACCAGCCATGGCTAATTTTCTTTGTTCATATTGTCCTTGACTAACTTGCATATCAGTCTTACGTTAACCTCATAAAATTAATTAGAAAATATTCTTTCTTTATAGAAATTCTGTAACAGTTTAAATAAAAGAAGGATATCTGTTCCTTGAATAATTTGGCAACAATCGCCGATAATCCAACTGGGGCAGTTTTTCAGTATGTTGGAGGGTTGTTGCTTTTTTTAAAAAAATAAACTTTTAATTTTGGAATAAGTTTGATTTACAGAAAAGTTTTCCAAAGATAGAAAAAGGGTTCCCCTATTCTTCTCACCTAGCTTCTCCTAATGTAAAAGTTACATAACCCTGGCACCTTTGTCAAAATCAGAAACTCAGATTGGTACATCACCAGACTCTATGTGGATTTCACCAATTTTTCCACAATGTCCTTTGTCAGCATGCACTGTGGAATAATAGCACCTTATGTCGAGGGAGGGTTGATTTTTATGTTTGCTGAACACTTGCGGTCGATTGGCGCAATAGCGGACGGGTAAGCGTCTCTCCCCGTATCCTTACCCTGAGTAACGCCTCCACATCGACTTGCTTGGGCCAAGACTTGTTGCTCTTTGGCCAAAGAGACATCGGAAAACACGACACACGCAGAGGCTTGAAAATACCTGTGCACTAGGGCTGGTCCCATTCCGCCGCTTGCTCCTGCGCACAGGAGAAGCCCAGAGTACCTGGTGGAGGCCGGGACTCGGCTGGCAGCCGGCAACACCGTCCCTGGGGAGCAGCCGATGGCCGCCACGGTCCGAGCGGCCCCAGGTGGGATCCACAGGAGATCCGTTCTCGTGATGATGGCCAGCTGACCTGCTGACCTGCTGACCGGCAGAATCATGAGCCAATAAAGTGGCAGTTGTGTCTGTCAGGCACTGTGTTTTAGGGTGATTTTGTTACTCAGCAATAGATAACTGGTAGAGAGGATATGAAACTTTTCTGTTTTTCTATACATTTCTAAGCATTTACGTGTTTCTCATGTTTCTAGAAAATCATCCATTTCTTTTAAAATTTCAAATTTGTTGGCATAAAGCTGATTGTAGTATTCACACATATTTTTAAATTTCTCTAGTCTTTTTATTACTTTTTAATATTTTAAAATTAATCTATTGACTAAATTAATTTAGCAAACTAATCTAGTATTAATTTGTTGCTTTTCTCTCTCTCTCCCTCTCTTTTTTCTTTCTTTTCTTTTTTCTTTTTTCTTTTTTTTTTGGGGGGGGGGCGTTCATCCATCTTGCCAGAGGTTTGTCTTGTTTTTTTCAAAGCAGTCTTTGTATTTTATTTTGTTCATGTCTATTCTTATTTCTTTTTCACTACTTCCTGTTATTTTTTTAAATGTTTGAGTTGGATACTCATCTTATGAATTTTTAGGTCTCTTTAAATATATTTTTAAAAGATATAAATTTCTCCTCCAACCATTGCTCTAGCTGGTTCCCACAAATTTCCTTAGATGATGTTTCGATGTCTTCCACTCCCAAATATTTTGTAACTTCCTGTAGGGGTTCTCCTTTCTTTCTGTGCATTCGTTAGACAGAATTCCAAATGTAATGGGGTTGTTTTTGCTGCCTCTTTGACTTAGACTTCTCATTTTATTTAATTAAGATTAGAGAATACGGTCAGTATGATAGTTATCCTTTGATATTTGTTAGAATTTACTTTATGAGTGACCTTGGGGGTCATCCAGCTTTTTCTGTAAAGGGTCAGGTAAGTCATTTTCTTTTACTTTGCGGGCCATACCTCTCCGCTGCAACTGTTCGACACCGGCAGTGCAACTGCGGACCGTGTGACAAACGAGTGTGGCTGTGTTTATTCCAGTCTGGTTTTCTCTTATCCTAACCTGAAATCATTGTCTTAACTGGTGAGTCTAACCCATTTACTTGAACATGATTTATAACATATTTATATTTATACCTACTAAATAAATTAGCATATTGGTTCAGATGCTTTTGCAAAGATATCAAATTAAAAAATGGCTTAAGCAAGATGGAAATTTTTGTGTCTCACATAAAAGTTCTCATTCAGATGCTGGCGCTGCACACAGTCACCAGGGGTCAGCCCCTTTGGCCTCAGTGCTCTGTCATCCTAGTAGGTACCCAACAACCTGCAGGTACAAGGCAGCTGATCTGCAGCTCATGCTTTTACATCAAAATTCCGGCCAACTAGAAGAAGCAGAGGAGAAAGAGAAGGGAATTCCCCTTCCTTTTGATGCAACCCAGAAGCTGCAACACCACTTCTGTTTGCAAACCATTGGCCACACCCATCTGCGAGGAAGGGTGAGAGGTGTGGCCTTTAAATCTGTATGGCTAAAAATTCCACTACCATGTGTGAAAGGGAGCCCAGGTATCAGTGGTCAGGTAAAAATTCTGGCCACATTTGCCATTCCAATAGCATTTTATACTGTCCTTCCTTTGCCCAGCCCCCATCTTTTCCCGCTTTTGATTGGTTTGATCAAATTGTCTATCTTAATTTACCCTACCAAGTTAGAAGTTACACATTTTGCATCCTGGCCAGTGTGGCTCAGTTGGTTGGATATCGTCCTGCAAACCAAAAGGTCACCAGTTCAATCCCCTAGAGGCAACTGATTGGTGTTTCTCTCCCTCTGTTTCTCCTTCCCTTCCCTTCACTCTAGAATCAATAAAAGAAAAAGAAACTTCACATTTTGTTTCTCATACTTTTAGTAGTCTTTACATTTTTTCTACATACATAACTGTTTTAATAAAATCTAAATATAAGTCAGATCCAGAGGCAGATCCAGGTTTTATGGGACCAAAAGCTTAATCAATTTGGGAGTCTCTTTAAGAAAAAAGTTGAGGCCTGCCGCTTTTTGATAAATTAACTTGCTTTCTGCCCTACTTTCTTCCAAAACAACAAAAGAATCATAGAATGTGTAACTCAAATGATCCTGCTTCATTTGATCTATTATGGCTGCCTGGTACTTTTTCTTTTGAGTTAAACTCTCCACAATTAGTTGCCACTATTATTGTTGCTTGTTACTTTTTATATACACGGTATATTTAGATTTCCCCAGAGGTATATTTTTTGTTTCTTAGTATTGCTTCCTTCACTCCACTACTTCCTTCAAGGTGGAATTCCCTTTCTTCCTGAGGAATCTCTTCAGCAGAGGTTTCAGCAAGGACGTGTGTGAAACCCCTTCTCAGCCCTTTGCTGTCTGCGTGCAGGCTTCACCCTCCTTCTAGAACAACACGTGGCTCAGAGGGGAACTGAAGAACGACAACCCTTTTCCCTCTGCGTGGTGAAGGCAGCATTCTCACCGCCTTTGTTGCTGACAAGAAGGCTGTTTAATGATCATTTCTTTGTAGGTAATTTTTCTTTTTTCTGTGGTTTCTTTTAGGATTTTCTCACTGTGTTTGGTGTCGTGAAGTTTCAGTACAGCACAGCAAGATAAGGAGTCTTTGATACTTTTTCTGCTCAGAAATCACGATGCCTAAAAATTCATGGGTCTGTTAGCTCCGGAAAAGCTCTGGAAAATTAGTAGCATTGAGTGTTGCTTCTTTCCGATTCTCTCCGCAGCTACGTCTGAAATCCATATTAGAGGTGTCTGATCTGTTTATTCTAGCCTGAATGTTTTGGTCTCATTTTCTTGTTTATTTTAAATCTCTTAAAAATCTCATTGTTGACTTGGTACATTCATCTACAGTGAATTTAAAACAACAACAATAAAAAAGTTTTTCTGGGAGGCTATTTTTGTGTGTTTTAGTAAAAGCAAGTTTTACTTAGTAACAGAACCTTTGGTGGGGGCAGAAAAACTCCCACCCACACAGCCCCCGCTCCACCCCCAAGGTTTTACTGGGCTTTCAAAGGAAAATGAAGATGAATACTAAAGAAATTAGAAGCATAGAATGACTTAGAGTAATAAACTGCCAAGTTAGAAGCAAGAACATCAAAAGGTCCCCAGAGCTAACTGGAGAAAAGGGAAATTTTTTTAGTGTTCTCCAGTCAGTCGGGTAAGGTGGAGGGGCCGCTTCATGGCTGCGGTGTTTCAGCTGGGCTCAAGGTTCTGAAAACGTTCCGAGACGGCAGACCTCTCCTCAGCACTTCTTGGTCCCAGCGTCCTTGCCCTCGTAATTCAGGACTGTCCTTCACCACTCGGGGGACCAGCCATGAGCAATCAGTGGGGAGTGGAGAGGGGAGGATGACCACACAGAGGTGGAGGGATCCTCCCACAGCTAGGTAATCACACTTTCTAGAAAGAAAGCTGAATGTCTGACAAGTCCAAGTCCTGTGGAAGCCCCCACCTCCACCCCCCAGGTCTCCTGAGTAGCATCAAAGTGAAAAAAAACCCAGACCCAGGACCTGTGGGAGACCAGACCATGGTCCGGGGGTCCTACCCCTGCTGTGCACCTTTCTAGCATTCTCACCGCTGCATGGCTGAGGGCTCGGGCTGCAGTGGGAAGTAGCGTGCGTGCCGACGGAGCAAGGGAGCCAAGGACACCTGGGTCCTGGCCACACCTGAAGGAGACATGTGGCCAGCGGTGGACAGAGCCCAAGGAAGCCTGCTCAGGAGGGCACTGCTCTGCCCACAACCCCCACCCTCGCTCACCCCCCATTGTCCACTCCCTGACTCCAGGCAAGCTCTGGAACTGGAAGGGGCTCTTTGTGATTGAAGGTCAATCTGGCCCCACTCTGCCTCACACCTACAGGCCATCCGTCACCTCCCAAGGCACCAGCCTCCTCTTTTGTGACAAAGGGGTGACAATAATTGCCCCCCCACCCCGGGCTGGAGGCTGTTTTGAAAACAAAAGAGAGAAATACATTAAAGTCTTACAGGATGCCATTCCAATTCAGAAATTAGGAAACCCAGTAAAATTTTGTTCTCTCTTTTTAGAACTGAAGTTTCTTTCTATAAGATTTTTAAAAAGATTTTATTTATTTAGAGAGAGGAGAAGGTAGGGAGGAGAAAGGGAGAGAAACATCAATGTGTGGTTGCCTCTCATGCACCCCACACCAGGAACCTGGCCCACAACCCAGGCATGTGCCCTGACTGGGATCAAACCGGCCATCCTTTGGTTCACAGGCCAGCACTCAATCCACTGAGCTACACCAGCCAGGGCTTAGAACTGACGTTTTATTTCAATAAAATTTACTTTGAAATACATGACTACAGTAAAGAGTGTAAGCAATGTTGGCATCCTATGTACTTTCGGGTCTTTTTTCCATACAGGCACACATAGTTATTGCTTTGATTTAATGCCAGGAGCATTTGGGGCAGTAAACCCCAAATCTATGTCGCCGCTGCTCATGCTTTGAAGTTGTGGGCTTTCCCAGAGGTACCTGGCCCGTGGTAAACTAGTTAGTGACCAGGACCAGTCTCCACGGCCGGCTGCGTCCAGTTTCCCACTCTAGACAGTTCCAACGTGCTGAATGTACAATCTTTGCTCGCCTCTGTGTGATCATTTTCTTAGCACCAGCGGACCTGCTGCATCAAACACAGTGTTCAACTGCTGGTACAAATACACTGTCGAAACGGCCAGTTGAATTTTCCCTGAAAACCAGTCCCCGCATCCCCCAAGCCAAGCCACCTCCTCTGGAGGAGCTCCGGGGGCTCTGACCGGCTCGTCCGGACTGCGGAGGTTTGCGGGGCTCACCCTACACTCCGAGGCTCTGCGACCCCGGAGGCGAAGTACCCCGGAGCGGCCCCTGGGCCGGGCTTTCCGGGGGAAGAATTTACAGAGAGTGACCCGCGGGTGCTGCCGGGCCCTTTCCCATGAAAAGCGCCGGGCCACCGCAGAGGCGGGCGCAGCGGGGGCGGTGCCACACTGGGGAGGGGGCTCCAATCGCGGCCACTTCAAAGCGCTCTGTTTGGGGCCGTCAGGGGAAGGGCCGGGCTCGGAGGCCCACGAAGGGAAGCCTCCGAGGGCTGCGCCCTTTCCCCACCCGTCCGGGAAGCGGGGCGCGTAGCTGGGTCGCGCTGGGCAGGTGGGGACATCCTCGTCCTCGGGTCTGGGGTGGAGGAGCCCCTCACCGCGGCCCGCTGCTCAGCCCCACCCCGGGACCCGATCCGCACACTTGGGCTCCCCTAGCTGGGGGCACTTGGGGTGCAGCCTCTCCCAGATCTAAAGTAACACCCCGAGCTTTTCCACCGAGCAGAATTCCCCCAGCCTCTACTTTCGCTTTTTGGGTTAGGAGTGAGTGTCTTGAATGAAATGAGAAGTTGAGTTTTGAGTCTGAAAGGGTTAAAATAGTCCCTCCGCTCCCCCCCAGTTCCACTATTACTGCAGAGCCCGCGGGTGAAGGTGGGAGGAAGCGTGGGTGATGGACGGGATCCGGGACAGCGCCTGTCCTTGCCCCGAGCGCGGCCGCCACCCCTGCGGCCGGGCTGGGAGACCCACCCCAGCCTTCCTCCCCACACTCCCCTCCCTCCCCCGGAAGCCCCCGCATAGGAGGCAGAGTTTTCCCCCTCGAGTCCCCTTCAGAGCAGAGGTTGTGCAGAGGTTTTCCAGGTGGGACCCAGCGCCCCGCAGTCGGGGCGGTGCGCAAGGACCTCCACTCGCTGAGTAGCTTGCACCAGGGTCTAGCCCCCGCACCCGGGGAGCCAGAGGCCAGAGCCCACCTCGCTGACACATACTATTTATTTGTTCGTTTTTAATTTATTCCACAAGGGTCTGTTAGATTCTCATTGTGTGCTAGGTGCCAAGATTAAACCATGAAAAATCAGATAAAACATTCAAAACTTTAGCTGTACCCCAAACGGAAGAGGCCTGCCAGCCCGCTTCAAACATTTCTGCGCCAGAGGGAAACTGGGTACAAACGTCGTCCTCGCGGAACGAGAGGGGCCTGGAGCGGCTCTCCCGGAGCAATCGTCCCTCACTGTGGGTGGCCCCGCGGCTTTCTCCCTCCCCCTGCTGCCACCTGCAGCAAATGAAGAAGCCAGCGGTCCTGAGGAAGCTTCTTTCTGACATCACCTGGGAGTTCAAAGGGCAAGGGAACAGGTAAGCTGCAAAGTGTGAAAAGTCGGCTCAGGGAGGAGGCACTGACCAAATGTCCCTTGGGGTCTGGCCCTCAGTCTGCAAGGGGACCACCGGCAGATACAGAACCGCCCTCTCAAAGCCACCAGGAAGGCCGCCGCAGGGGGCATGAATTTTGGCCAGGCTCCAGTTCCCTGACTCCTGTTGCAGTGACAGTGTCCCCCGACCCCAGGGACCTCCTGCAGCCCAGCTGGGAGCAAGAGTGCCTCTGTCCCGACCCGAAACCTCAGACCTTTAGAAGCGCCTCTCTGGGGATGTGGTCTTCTGTTGTTTCTTTTATGAAAACCTCAGAGCACTTCCCAACCACGCCGTGTAAACAACTCAGTACCAGCCTCTGTGCCCTCCTCAGGCTGCACAGGGAAGAATGGGGTGAAGGGCAGAGGTGGGGGGTGCCCAGAAAAGGCTGGTCCTGCAGGCTCTGTCTAGAGTTGACAGGCCCCTGGCTTCCAGGCCCAGCTGGAGTATCACCGGACAGCCTTGCTAGCCAGCCCTCTGGACCCACCACCCGTGGCCTGCAGGGCGCTGCCTCCCAGCAGGATGCCAGGACACCCACTCCTCATCAGAGGAAGAGCCCAGGGGTGAATTCTCCTGAGCCTTGTCACCCAGCAGCCCCACCTGGGAACTTGTTAGAAATGCAAATTCTCTACTTCACACCAGACCTCCCAATTCAGAAACTCCAGGCATCTGGCCCAGCCACCCGCATCTTTAAAAGCTTTCCAGGTGATTCTCACACACAATAAAGTGTAAGCATCAGTGTTCTGAGGTAAGGAAGACATTATGTCACCTTTTACTTGAATGCTTCCTCTGATGGAGATCTCATCGCCAACCAAAACAGCTATCCTTGAGTTGAGCTAGGCTGAGAGTCACATGAAGGGGTTTGCTTGTGATGGTGACAATCTGGAAACAATGTGAATGAATGAGAGAATGGGCAAATAACCCATGGGAATACATAGGTGGGAATGCTACGCAGTCGTGAAAAAGAATGATGTGTAAAGATCTCTAAGATGTACCATTAAGTAAAAAAGGAAGTTACCGAATGATACAAAGAACTCAGATTTATGTAAAAAGAAATATTTACACCAAACAAAACTCTATATCCTTGTCCCTACATACATATACATGAAACGGCATCGAAAACAGGCTGGGAGAAGACTCACCTGAATGACACCCCCCGGGTGGGGGACCCGGCTGAGAGAATGCCAGCTTTCACCAGGCTGTTGGCTTTCCCCCCAAGATCTGTATCGTTCACATCATTAAAAGTCAACCTTAAAGAATGAATAAAGTTTTTGAAATAAAATCTAATCTGAAAAAAGAGCTTAATCTGAGAAGCAAGCATGCGGGGTTGGGGGCATCCTGAAACGTGGGGTCAGGTGCCAGCCTTCTGCTCAGGGGGCTCGGGAGCACCAGGCGAACCTGCGAAGGAAGGGAACCTGAGAGGGAGGAAGCAGCCCACGACACCTGCGGGAGGTCAGCGGCCTGGGGGCTGCTGCTTAGGTCAGGTCCGCCTAACCCACGGGATAGGACAGTGGTGGTGTTCACATTTGTTTAAAAGATATATTTTATTTATTGATTTGAGAGAGAGAGAGAGGAAGGGAGAGAAAGGAAAAAACATCCATTTGTTTGTTCCACTATTTATGTGCTCACTGGTTGCCTCTTGTATGTGCTCTGACTGGGGATCGAACCCCAGCCCCAGTGTAACAGGACGATGCCCTAAGTAACTGAGCTACCCAGCCAGGACAGTAAAGCAGTGATTTTCAACCTTTTTCTTCTCATGGCACACATAAATTACTAAAATTCTGCAACACACCAAAAAAAATATATTTTGCCAATCTGATCCCAAAAAATGGGTATAATTTTGATTCATTCACACAAGATGGCTATTATTGTGTTGGCTGTTGTCATTTTTTTATTTGACCATCTAAGGGAAAAGAAGTCAGTGCCCCTGACTTCTACATGTCAGGTACTACATGTTTCAAACATTCTGTTAGCACCCCGCTGAAAATCCCTGCTCCACCACACCTGCGGCAGCCTCGCCCCTTCCAGGTCTCTTCCCTCCTGGCTCCCCCAAACCCATCCTGATCCCAATCCTGATCCCCATCCTGAGCAGTGGGAGGACCCATTCCCAAGGGCACTAGGAGTTTTCAAAAGAAACCTTGGGGAAAACAATGCTCACCCCACCCTGTAGGGAATCAGGTGTGGATGCTGGGAACTCCCAGCAGGTGAGCGGAGGTTGGGTTATGGCCGTTCTTTCTCATGCATACTGTGAATGTGGGTGTCGCAGTGACTGTCCCTGGACCTGGGGTCTGTGTCCTCACCCCCTTCTCCAGATCACCTGTGTCCTGCACACTGTCCACGCTTTGCCTTGAGGAGTCTGTGCCTCCAAGGGCGCCCTCACAGTTCTGGGGGAAGATCTGACTTGTGACCAGGTAATAATTATTACTAACTAGAATTAACCTTGTGAATAAAGCACTTAAGGTGTTTCTTCTTCATTTTTAAATTTTTATTTATTGATTTTAGAGAGAAAGGAAGGGGGGAGAGACAGAGAGACATCAATTTGTTGTTTCACCTATTTTTGTATTCATTGGTTGGTTTTTGTATGTACCGTGATCTGGGATCGAACCCACACCCCTGGAGCATCAGGACGACGTCCAACCAACTGAACCACCCAGCCAGGGCAAGGTGTTTCTTCTTTTAAGAAACTAAACATTCTCCCTTATACCTCCTTCCTCTCCCAATTGCCTGGCAAAGTCTTCCTTCCCCCACACAGGAGAAAACTTGACCTCAGCATGGTCCAAAATATCAAAAACTCTAGATCCTTGGCCCTGGCTGGTGTAGCTCAGCAGATTGAGCACAGGCCAGTGAAACGAAGGGTTGCTGGTTCAATTCCCAGCCAGGGTACATGCCTGGGTTGCAGGACAGGTCCCTAGTTGGGGGCGTGCAAGGGGCAACCACACATTGATGTTTCTCTCCCTCTTTCTCCTTCCCTTCCCCTCTCTCTGAAAAATAAATAAATTCTTTTTTTAAAAAAGAAGAAAAGAAAATTCCTTAAAAAAAAAAAACAAAAAAAAACTCTAGATTCTTCCCACAGACTCCTACTGAGCATCTACCGTGAGCCAGAAGCTGCCTCTACTCTCCGGGAGTGGATCCCTCATGAGCAAGGGACCTGAGGCTCAGCCCTGTGTCCACAGGGCCTGGCCTCCCCACTGTGGCCCACACACTCCCTGCCACCAGCACCCATCATCGAGACTAACATATATGGACATAACCTTGCTGTTGAAAAGGTTCACGCGTGTTCCCTCATTTAATCTTCACAGTAACCTCATGAAGCAGGGACTCCCCATTGTACAGATGAGGAAACTGAGGCACAGAGAGGGCTAGGCTTCCCTTTGGCCTGTCCAGCACTCACCCAATCCAGAGGGGCCATTTCTCCAGGAGTCTAGGAATACTTTCTTAGGAGTTGGGCAGGTCGGCTGAGTGCTCCAGCCTCGGCCACATGTCAGACCTACTGCCATAAGCAAGGACATAAAAGGCATTCAGTGTCCACAGGGATTCCCTTGGACACAGACCCTTCCCCTTTGGGCCTGCCCCCTAATTATCAATTCCATAGGGTGCGTTTCTTACAAAGCAAGCTGCACCAGGGATCCTAGGGACAGGAAGTCGCTGTCACATGCCAGCTGCTTCCAAACCCGAGGCAGATTCCCTGGGTTTGTGAGAGGGACACAGAGACAGCTGCCCAGCACATACCTACCAAGGCCCTGCTCTGTGTTGGACCATCCTTGGCAGGACAGGACTGGGCTGACCTGCGCACACAGAGCCCCTGCCCTCAGAGGCTGGAGATGTGTGTGCATGGGTGGCATGTGCAAAACCGCACCGTGCACACACACGAGCAAGAAACCAATGCTGGCTGTTTCTCAGGAATGGCCAAGGGGAACAGGGTGGGGGAGGGGAACGGGGGTGCTGGGGGAGTTCAGCTGAGGGTGAGAGTTGTCACCCTGGGAGGTCCAAGGCCAGGCCGGCCCGTTCGTTCGGAGCATAGTGCAAGGCCCTGGGCCCGGGAAGACGAGAGGCTGCCTGGGGAGCCCTGGGCAGCTGCTCACAGGGCTCTCATCTCTGGGAGCCGGCATGAGCTCTGAGAGCTGGGAGGCCACCCTGGGCCTTATAGGCCACAGTAGGGACTTCCAGTTTGCCACCAGTCTAGGCAAGGAGAGTAAGCAAAAAGGTTCATTTGTGACAGGGTCGCTCCAGCCTCTGGGAAGGATGGTTCAGGCCACTGTGCTGTCTGTGGGTGGAACCAGGGCAGGTAAGACGGAGGAGAGAGGGAGGGCACCGCATGCAGGGGCCCTGGGTGTTGACTATCACTGAGAGTGTGGGGGGGAAGGGGTGGGTCAGGGAAACGCTGAGAAAGAAGCACAGGTCGGTTTAGTGTCCACTCGGGCAGGGAATGAGGGAGCAGAAAAGCCAGACAGGGGCCTCCCGTGTGTCTGGCCTGGGGAGCAGCTGGAGGTGGTATTTGCTGGGCCAGGAACCGAGGAGCTGCCTCTGTTTGGGGACATATCACGTTTCAATCCAGATCAGTTGAGCAAACACACAGGGAAGGCCTACCGTGTGCCGGGCCACAGTCTGGCTTTGCTTTCAGAGCCCTGGGTGAGCTCAGTCATTTTCACAGCCTGCTGCATGAAGCAGCCTCCCAGGCCTTCCAGGCGAGGGGGCTCTGGCTGAGGCATAGGCTGGTGGGGCCCCAAAGGCCACCATCACCCCAGACTTTCAGCCCAAGAAGCACACTGTGCAAGAGAGCCCAGAGGCCAGAATAGAAAGAGAAATAAAGGCTGTTGTTGACATGAGAGGAAAAACCAGGCTTCCTGTTTGAACTTGGGCAGGTACTGGAAGCTGTGAGTAATGTCTGAATCTTGGCCTGCCCCGAAGGCGGCCTGCGGTGGGGGCTTCTCACACTTGCTGTGAACAGTGGCTTTGAATCACTCACTTGCAGGGGACCTGAGGCCTGGTGGGGCTGGCTGCGTAGAAATAGGCACATAGGCCACAGGGTACGTGGCAACAACCCCCGGCGTGTGGCTCGCTGCGGTCAGTCATTCTGGATAAGGACCCAGCATCAGATGCTGAGGGATTCTCAAGGCACAGTGCCCGGTGGCCCTGGCTCCCAACAGCCAGACCATCCCCAGGTCCCCAGAGGCCGGGATTTGTCCCCTTTGGTCCTGCTTGGGGTCAGGCCAGTGCAAGGTGCCACCAGACCAGGGACTCACTCAGGACTGGGAATGCTGGCCTGCACTGCACCAGCTCCCTGGGAGACCGGGGCAGTGTCCTTAAGCTGTCCCAGCGCCAGGCCCCTGTCCGTAAAGAGATCTCCTATAGGAATGAAATCTGCAAGCCCTCTCAATAGGTAAAATGCCAGACCCTGGGCTCACCTGTATCTCAAGTCAGCTTCACCCGGTCACAGACAAGCAAACCATCCTATTCGAAAATGCACATAGTTTTCAACTTCATTGAAGAAGAGTTGAAATATACTAAACTATACAACATTTAAAGTGTACAGCCCTGGCTGGTTGGCTCTGTTGGCAGAGTGTCAGCCTGTAAACTGAAAGGTCACAGGTTCGATTCCTAGTCAGGGCACATGCCTATGTTCAGTCCTAGTCAGGATGTGTACAAGAGGCAACCAATCGATGTTTCTCTCTCACATCAAAGTTTCTCTCCCTCTCTCTCTCCCTCCCTTCTCCTCTCTCTGAAATCAATAAATAAAAATTTTAAAAATAAAATAAAGTATACAGTTACTAAGTTTGACATGTTTATAGTCATGTAATCGTCACAACAATCAACACAGCAAACATCCCCATCACCCCCCGAAGGGGCCTCATGACCCTTTGGAAACCATTCCTCGCTCCTTCCACCCCAGGCCAGGCTGGCTGCTGCCATCTGTGCTCCTTCCTTCCTTCCTTCCTTCTTTCCTTGCTTCCTTCTTTCCTCCCTCCCTCTCTTTCTTTTCTTTCTTTTCTTTTCTTTTCTTTTCTTTTCTTTCTTTCTCTTTCTCTCTTTCTCTCTCTGTTTTTTTTTTTTTTTTTTTTTTAATTTTGGAGAGCAAGGAAGCAGGAGAGAGGGGGAGTGAGAGAGAGAGAGAGAGACATCGGTTTGTTGTTCCACATGTTTACACACTCATTGGTTGATTCTTGTATGTGCCCTGACTGGGGATTGAACCTGCAACCTTGGTGTACAGGGATGATGCTCTAACCAACGGAGCTGCTCAGCCAGGGCCTTGCTGTTCACACAGATTCCTTTACATTTTCAAGAGTTTTATATATCAAACCATATAGTATGTACTCTTTTGTCAGGGTTTTCTCATTCAACATAGTTATTGTGAGATTTATCTGTGTTGCTGTAAACAGCAATAGTTCACTTCTTTTCATCACTCAGGGCTGGTCCACTGCGTGGGGCACAACCCACTGCAATTTGTTTATCAGTTTGCTTGTTGGTGGACATTTGGCTTGTTTCCTGTTTGGGGCTCCTACAAAAATAAATTGCTGCACACATTTGTGTGCAAGTCATTGCATGCACGTGGTTTCACTTCTCTGGGGTGAGTATCCATCGGTAGAACGTCTGGGTCATATAATTGGTATTTGTTTAACTTTTCAAGAAACTGCCAAACCATTGTCCAAGGCGGCTTCATGGTCCCACCGGCAGCACAGCTGCTTCCTATCCTCCCCGATATCTGATCTGGTCAGTTTGCCGGTTTTTTTATTTAGCCATTTTGATGCATACAGCAGTGGTATCGCATTGTGGTTTTAATTTGCATTTCCCTGATGACTGATACTGTCAGGCACCTTTTCATGTGTTTATCAGCCATTTGCATATTATTTTTTGTGAAGTGTTTGTACAAATCTGAACATCTGTGAAACCGAGATACACCTTACAATTGATAGTTTTTCTTTCTTGGTGGGAACTTACAAGGGACGGAGCCTTAGATTCATAAAATACACGAAGTCACTTGCTCTGGGTCGCATCATGGACGGTGACAGAGCCCCCCACCCTGACCCCTCGTGTTTAAATAGCACAGCACTCTGCATGGTTTGAAGAGTCAGGAGCAGGTCTGTGGTCAGTATGTGAGAAAAGCAAACTGGGTCGCCCCACGGCACCGCTGGGCTCTAAGCTCTTAGCCAGCACCTGGAATGGTCAGCAGCAGCCCCCAGGCTTGCAGGCCCCCACTGGCCTGTGCACCCCTCTGCACAGCAGGTGTCTGCCCTCGCTGAGCCTTCTGCTAGCGAGGACTTACCAAGACCAGCTCTGTGCCAGGCAGGTGTGTGGGGTGGATGGTGCCAAACAGGATGCAGCCCCTGGCCTGCAGGACCCAGAAACCAGAGAGGGAGATGAGAGAGACCCACAGAACACACGCTTCTCTCAGGCTGGGGGAGCTCAGGAAAGGAAAGGGTGTCCCCAAGTGTTTTGGGAATCGGATAAAGTGTCCTTTGGTACATAAGGTCTTGGGCCTTTGAGGTCATAAGGTTCAAATCCTGGCTCCAGCGCCTACCAGCTGTGTGATCTCAAGCATGTGGCTTAACTCTCTGAGCCTCAGTTTTCCCATCTGCAAAGCGGGAGATAAATGCTAGTACAAGGGGTACCACTATTCCCATTCCACAGATAAAGAAACAAAGAATATTAAATAAGATGTTTGTAGAGTACTTGGCTCAAAGGAGGGCTCTTGGGTCTGGGATTCAAGGAGCTAGGAGTTCGATGGGCTGCAGGAATGAGCGGGTCGAGGGAGGTGGACCTATGTGGTCCCAGGTAGAGGGTGTGGACACAGGAGAGGGCTGAGGGGGAAGAGTCTGCTGGAATGGTGACCCGCTGCCTCCACCTCCAAGGCCCAACTCCTGGAACGCTGCCAGGAGTCCCACATGGGCCATGGGGCCCGGCAACTGGAGATGCACGTGGTGAGCAGGCGCAGGGGCCCGGACTCAAACCCAATCCTGAAGCTCCGGCCCACATCTCAGGCCCCTCCAGGATAGCGCAGTAGGGATTCCTGATGGAATGAGCTGCCCACAAGACATTCCAGAAATCCCCACAGGTCTGTTCAGGTCCTCACCAGCCACCAGCTTGCTAGGGTTCCTATGGCTAGCCTCTTCACCTCTTTGCACCTCAGTTTCTCGGTCTCTCAAGTGGGGATGTGAAAACATGACAGGGCTAACTGCCCACCCCACAGAGCTGCGGCCAAGATCAAATACACTGCTGCAAGTCATGTGAAAGTACTTCGAAACCTATGTGATGTTATGCTTATGCAAATCCAGGGTAATTCATAGAATCACCAGATCACGCACTGGCATGTATGGCAGGGATCCTAAAGTGCTTTTACTCTGACACCTGGAATTTCCTGATGAAGAAACTGAGGCCCAGAGAGGTAAAGTAACTCACCTAAAGTCACACAGTTGGTAAACCAGATTCATGCCTCAGTTCTTCAGATTCAAGCCAGCTCCATTTCCTCTGCCACACAGGCTGGGGCTCTGTGGGTTCCCTGAGCACAAGATAAAGCTAAAAGCGAAGTCAACAGCCAAGGTGGGCTCCCCTAAGAGATTTGGGAAGCCACCAATCTTGGTCCCAAGCTTAGAGGTCTTTGCAAATGCCTGGTCTCTGCAGACTCAGGGACTGTCCCTGAAAATGCCTCCCTTGGCCCTGGGATAGTCCTGCCGTTGTTAGTCGCTCTTCCCTTATCCAGAAAATGAGCATCTTTCACTACTGGGGTTGGCTAGGGCCATATTGATGCCAGCCTTCTCCATGGAGTGGGAGATGAGATAATGGACCTGCAAGTGCTGTGGACATGGCAGCCAACACTTGCACAGCACCAGGGCCTGCTCCTATTGTGATGTAACGACTCCAGCTGTGGGCGGCCCCTGTAGATTCCAGGCACTGATGTGCTTAAACTCAGCCGCAGGGGAGGCAGCGGCGCTGTCGGAAGAACCTCCAGACCTCCCGGGACAGCCAGCACCCGCCTGTTTTCTGTCTTTCTTCCTTTCTTTCCTTCCTTCCTTCTTTCTTCCTCACAGATTGTTTTTATTTTGATATAAAAGATGGTGAGGAAATGTCACTGTGGGTAGTCATGCTCTACCAGGCTGCCACCGTCCATTCCCACTCACGGCACCCCCCCCCCCCATTAAAGAAAACTGATGGGCACTGAATGCTCAGATTCTGAGCAGCTTTTACCACCGGGGAGAACATTTCTTTCTAGGACCTTGCCCACCATTTTCTCCTCTCACAAAATCCCCTTCTGATAGAGGCCTGGTTCCCTTCTCTTTTCTTTTTTTTTTTTAAATGAAAAATCTCTAATATGGTGGCAGAGAGGAGAATTTCACAGACTCAGCACATTCCTACCTGACTTCTCATAAGCCCGGGTGCCTGATTTTCCCTAGTGACGCGCATCCTAATGGTGAGCACGAGGTACAGTGAGTGGTTTTGAAGGCGGCCCCTTATCGTGGAGCGTTATCTGCGCCATCAAAGTACACTTTAAGAAAAAAGCAGTTTCAACATCAAACTTGAAGGTTTGACTGTTAAAAGTAAGAGCCAGGACAAAGCGACCACAGCTTTATCACACATTTATGAGGGCGGCATGCGGTGGGAATACTCTGTATTTCAGGCCTGCTGCTGAGAAGGCCTCCATGGCCTTTGAACAAAAAACAAACCAAGCCATGGAAATTGCCGGTAATCGCCTTTACCTACAGTTTCAGAGGGCGCACACCGGGCCTTGTGGTTGTGGGCTCCGTTTCATGCTGGGGTTCGCGGCCCCCGCTCTGCTTGGCACAAAGAATGGAACGGATTGGGGCCTCCCGTCTGCCTGCACCTGTGGTTGCTGCCAGGAGGCCAGGCGGAGCGCTGTGAGATAAGGCGGCAGTGGAAAGTTTCTCACCTGAAAGGTCCTCAGAGGAGCCAGGAGAGACTCATCTGCCCCCAGAAACCAGCCCCTCCCACCTAGGGACCCCCACCCCCCACTAAATCATTTTCTCCCACGGCTTCTCCAACAGCAACATGGAGGGATCCCTTTTACCCATTAAACAGCAATACCTGCCTTCATCTATCGATATTCTCCTTGAAGAAAACAGAGCAAACAGAACTTTGAAGATCAGAGATTCTTCTTTTTTTTTTTTCCTCAAAAAAAAAAATCTTCATGCTCTAAAGATAAGCCCTTGGTTCATGAAAAGGTACCCCAGGGCATCCCTCAGAGACAGCAGATCTTGTCCTGCCAGAGGCCACCCTATGGCTGTCACAGAGGTCCCCTGGCCCATTTCCTCAGCCTGCAGGCAATCCCTGCAGGAACCCAGGAGAGGACGTCCACACAGCCCTGTGGATTCCTGACCTGACAGGAATGAGGCAGAATCTCTCTAAGGCAGGGAATTTGTCCCTGGGGCACAGCATTGGGCTAGGCCCCGAGTGGGCCAGGGGCCACTGAGCAGGGGGACTCATAGCTCCTTGAGCTTCCAGGTTCTCTGAGGCTCAGGAAGCCCCCTTAGCCTGTGATTCCACCAGCACCGAGGAAGGGCTGGGCCTGAGCCAGGCTGAGTGGGCCCAGTGGGAGGGGGCTGACCGGGGTGGGAGCAAGGGGAAGGACAGGGCTTCCCGGGACCCTGAGCAACAGTGAGCTGGAAAGAAGAGGCAAATGGGGTGGGGGGGAGCAGTGGGGGCCGTGCCCAGTCGTTCCATGTCCCTCTGGGTTTGTTTTCTCAGCCTTCTTCATGGCGAGAAACAACACATCCCGAAAAGTACATAGAGCACAAATGTACAGCCTCAGGAATTATTAGGGTGATTCTCCTGCAGCCACCTCCAAAATCATGAACCAGGGCAGGGCTCTGGCCCGGTAGCTCAGCTGGTTGGAGCATCGGCCCCATGGGCCAAGGTTGCGGGTTTGGTCTTTGGTCAGGGCACGTAAAGGGTCAACCACTGAATGCATATGTAAGTGAGACAACAAACTGATGTCTCTCTCTCCCCCTCTCCCTCTCTCTAAAATCAATAAATAAAAAAATAAAAGATCTAGAACATGGCCTGTGCTCTAGGAACTGCCCCAAGCCCTCCCCTTCCCTCCTCACTAAAGGTTACTACTACATCAACTCTTAGGGTGATTACTTCCAACTTTGTTTAATCCCGTAAGTTCACCTCCCCTAACACCACAGAATAGCTTTTTGCCCAGTTTTGAACTTGATATGAATGGAACCAAGCATCTGTATTCTTTCTGCTCCTTTCACTCAGCACCACGTGTCTACGATGCAGCCGTGATGTCATGCATAGCTTTGGTTCATTCGCCTTTGCTGCAGCCTGCTTCCGGGATTGCTTGGCCTCGCTGCCCCTGGGTTTGCAGGAATCAGTGCCTGGGGAGTCCAGAGTCCTCAATCCCCTGAACCAGCCCGGCACACCCGGCCTCCCACGGGCTGTGGGGCTTGGGCCACATTCGGTTGTTTCCAGACGTCTTTGCTCTGGGGGGACAAGCCAAGATGGAGAACGGTGTGCTCCTAACTGCCTCTGCCGCGCTTCGCATGGGGCACGCTGGAGGCCAGGAGGACCCCTAACAGGCTCACCCCAGCCTCAGCATAGATGCCTGGCAAGGGTGGTGATCGTGGCTGCCCCTCCATCTCCAAAAACCAGCTGGGCACTGGAAACAAACAACAAACCCAGGCACATCCCAAATGAGAAGCAGGTGGCTTCCTGGGACCAGATTTCTAAACGTTCCGCCCTCTCGGTTTGCCCCTTCTCCAATGTGGTTCCCATTTGAAGGAGCCGGAGCCTTTGGAGCCTATAACCCGTATGAAAAATGATATAAATTATAGCTCACCATCATAGCCTGGCTGCTTGACATCTTGGCATAAACTTTAAGGAAGGGCCACCCTGATTATAAGGTAGAGGCACCGGGGAGAGATGGGCAGGGCCGGGCAGCCCCCCAACATGCCTCTCCCGACTCCCGTCTGGATGCAGGGAGCAGCCAGTTTGCCTCCCCCAGGCACTTAAGAAAATGACGGTCCGTAGAAGTTAGAGTGGCCAGCTCCAAAGTGCTGGGAGCAGGCACAGGCCACCCCTCCCATCTCATCGAGCTCCCGTCCCCGCCACACGGCTCCCATCCTTCCCCATGTCCAGGCCCAGCTGGCTCCTGTGCCCCAGCTTGTGCCCAGGCCACTGAGCCATCCTCTCACCCACCCGAGCTTTCCCAGACCCCAGGAGCTTTTCTCCTTGTCTGTGAACTCTGCCTGGGTGGCTGGTTCAGAGACCTGCTGATGTCCTGCCCCCAGACGCCTGGCATTCCTCCTCCTCCTCCTCCGAACCACACCAATTAGCCCTGATTACAGAATGCACGCATTGTTCTCTAAGGGCTCCATGTGTGCAAGCCCCAAATCCTCGGATGGGGAATGGGGATGGGCTGGAGGTGGGGGTGCAGAGGGGCCTCTGCGTTCCCATCTCTGAGAAAAGGAGATGGAGCTACCCCCCATCCCCTCCTTGGCCTCGAAGTGTATGGCCTGGCAGCTCTGGTCACCAGGAAAGAGAGGTGATGACAGACTCCCCCCCACCTCAGCCTCCTCCCTTGGGCCCTCACCCCCGCGGAAACCCACTCCCACCAACCCTCGAGGGAGGTCGCAGCCCTAGGCCTCCTGCCCCAGCCCACCCCCTGCCACTAAAAGGCAGTGCTGGGGCAAACATCCTAAACCACCGAGTGCTTCTAAAAATACGGTGTTTTTGTCAGAGAGCAGCCTTCCACTTCCTTCAGACTTTTATCTCCACACAGCCCACGGAGGAGGAGACACACTGACAATAACAGCTGAAAGCCTTCGTCTTCCTTTGGGGGCTACCTTGCGAGGCCTTTGAACTCCCAGCGGTGGGGTGGTATCCCGTGGTCCTTCTGAGCATGCTCAGATGGTCGCTACCGGCTCAGGAATGGGAGCTGCCCCTGGGCAGGTCTGTCGTCAGGGAGAAAAATCCAGGACAGAGAGGCCACCAGGGCACAAACTGGCCGCTGTTTGTTTATGAGGCCCTTAACTGTCTCAGATTTAGAGAGAAATTAATGCGACAGGACAGGGTGGAACAAATCAGCGCTCAAGGACAGAAACGGTCTGGGAAAAAAGAAGGGAGAGGCTAACACCCGTGCGGGGCTCCGACAGAGTAGGCAGTCAGTAAATACTTGCTGAACTTGCTGTGAATGTTTCTGACTGGTGCCCTGGGCCTTGGAAGGGTGCTGATGGACAGCGATGAGGAACTAAGGGATTTCCTAGCAAAGGAACAGCATGGGCAAAGGCTCAGCCACATACTGCACAAGAAACACACAAAGTCACACCATATTTGGCAGAAACAGGGCTCTGGAAACTCTCCCACCAGCTCTGCAGAAGCACGAGCTGCCGCCACCCTGCCGGAAACGCGGGCACGGGCAGAAAGAACAGGGACGGTGATAAAATGATCCTCTCCAGCCCCAGTTGCATGCCAGGTGCCACTCTAAGCACAGGACATGCAGGTCCTTGCATGGTTGCCGCTGTCATCTGCATTGACTTTTTTCCTGCAGGAAAACAGCCTCAGACAGGGGAAGTCTGTTAGCCCCAGATCAGTGATGGAGCTGTATTCGAACCCAGGAAGCCCAGCTCCTGGGCTGAGCAGACTATCTGAAGTCTCTACTCAGGCTGACTTTGTGCTTGCCCACCAAGAGTCTGGCCTTCCTGCTTGATCAGGTGCCCAGGGAATAACCCCCGTGCCCACTCACTCAGGCCTCCTAGGGGCCAAGCACTCTCCGCTTGTTACCTCCTGTAGCCACCAGCGACCTTTGAACTAAGTGCTGGTGTTCGTTACCAAAACCAGATGAGGAAACCAAGGCTTGGGGCAGCACAGTCAGTGACCTAGGACGGATTTGAACTCAGATTCAGCTGACCCCAAATCCTATGCCCCCAACTTCCTCAGCAGCCTCTCTGGGTCTCACCCCCTGCCTGGGAATTCCAGACTATGAGTAATTCAAACATGTCTGAAAAAAATCAAAATCACTATAATTTCCTAAAGACTTTAATAGAGGCAGATCTTACTTCAAAACAAAAAAATCTATCAGCAAAACTGCCGAGGGGCTCTGAGTCACTGTCTCGGGCTTCTCCCTGTTTGGAAGAGGGGACTGCGTGTGAGTGGACTCCCAGACAGGGCCCAGGCCTGAAGGCGATGGCTGGGGTCCTGGCTTTGCCCCTCACGTGCTGTTCAATCTTGGGGTCATGTCTTCACCTTTCTGGGTCCGTTTCCTCATCCAGAAAATAGGCAGGTTTCTCTGGGGGAATGCCAACGCTGACTTTAGGTCCACCCCCTCATCCAGATTCCCTCCACCGACCCCACTGCCCCCCGCCCCCAGGGCTGCAGGTCCTTACTTATAACACATGCGCACAGTCCCGTACATTCACTACCAGGGCTCAGGTGAGCACAAGTTCCCATTCAAGTCTCTTTCTTGGTTGCAGCCCTTGCCTCTTCTTAGGGACCACTAGAACCGCTGGAATTTCCTTGTCCGGTGGTTCTCAGCTTCGACCAGGGTTTGCCGAAGACTCCAGCAAAGACCTCTTAGGAGTGAATGTATCATCATCCTTCCCAGGGAGATAAAGGTGGTTTATGGATTCCTGACCCTGAGTCATAAATCCACCAGAGACCTGCTGTGGTTGGGAACGGCCGCTCCCCCGGCCCTTGGCCAGCCTACATGTGCCCGTGAATCATCAGAGCACAGGTGCACCTCACCTGATAGAGCTGGATGTGGCCCTGAAGAGTTAGACGTACACGGAGCCCTTTCAAATGCCCTGGGGGAAGCCACTGGTTCCTGCACTGGGTAAGATCACTGCCTGTTTTTAATCAGGTCGGATGTTCGTGTATTGGGAGCTTGGAGGCATGGTGAGGAAGATGTGCGTGGCAGCAAGACTGACACACTTGTGTGTGTCCCCAGCACAATCACGTGTGTCCCATGGAGTGGTGAGCCCACAATGGTGTTCTGGTGGCCCTGCAGGTAGGCACTGTGTGTCCACAGGGACACTGGCCAGGACTCGGGACTCTGGGCTGGGCAGGCTGTCCACACAAGGCACAGCCGGGAAGCCCACCTCAGCCCGAGCCCTTTGGACCCGTCACCGCACAGCTGGCTGGCGCTGCCTCTTTGCAGGGTCTGACCAGGCCTCCCAGGAGTGACTTAAGACTTCCAGAGGTGGAAGAAGGAAGCATTGCAGATTTCCCACCAGTATTCCCCACGTCAGGCTTGAAGCAGTGGGCTGGCGGGGAGAGCGCAGGCCTGCACACAAGACAGAGACTGGGAGGAGGAGGGGTGAGGGTACTCCTTCTGTCACCCAGAGGAGACCAAGCCTTCCCCTGAGGGGGAGGTGCTGCTGAACCGCAACCCCCCAGAGAGGGACAAAAAGCACAGCCCTCTCCTGCTGGCCATTCCTTTTCTGAGGAAGGCCACGGGACACCTCTGAAAGGCCCCCCGCTGGAATTCCCTGCCTGTCTGGAGAGTAACTCTCACCTTCCCGACACCCACAGCTCGAAGCCCACTGTGGTACCCCATAGTCCCAGGCTGTGTGACCCGGGCCCGGCTGGGCCAGCGGCCCGAGGGCGGGCTGTAGCTGCCCCACTGCTTGGATTAAGGCCAAGGTGGACAGGGCTGAGTGCTGCCTCGCACTGGTGAGCGCAAATCTTGCTCATTAGAGCTCTTGGATCCCCCTGCAGGGCGGCAAGTCCCAGCTGGCTCTGGGTCATGACCTCCAAACTGGCCACCTGGACAGGTGGAAGGGGCACCTGACAGATAGCTGCCCTGCCTCCCCGCCCTCCTCGCCAGGGTCCAGCTCAGACACTGGAGTGACAGTAGGCCTTCGCCCAGTCCATCCTCTGTGGGCGGTCAACCCCGTGGCACCTGAAAAGATATGAAAAGGGGCAGCTGCCTCTGCGCTCTCCTCCAAGTGGCCCACATCCCCACATCCCAAAGCCAGTGGGCAGAGCAGGTTGGAGCTGCCATGTCTAGGGCACAGCACAGTGAGGAGGCCCCAAAGGCCCCCAACTCTGGGCTCCTGCCCAGGCCGGGGAGAGCTGGGGCACCGCAAGCCCATGCTCTAGGCCAGGCAGCCCTGGGCCTGGGCGACTTTTAGTAAGCAGTGCACTCGTGTGAGTGTGAGGCAGTCCCCACAGCACATCACCTCCGGGTGAACAACTGCAGCAATCCCTGGACCCTGGAAGCTGGAGGCAAAAGCCTGGTGAGCTCCGCACCATCCTCCAGGCCCTCGGGCCAGTGGATCCTGAAATGGTGCTTCCAAACGGAGCCCAGAAAAGGGTGCAGCAGAGCAGAGCTGGCCACGAGGGGCGTGTCCACCGTGCCAGTTATCAAACAGCTTTCTGTGCACCTTGGTTTTACAAAAAAAGCAAAAATGCATATATGGCTCTGGCCAAGTAGCTCAGTTGGTTAGAGCATCATCCTAATGCACCAAGGTTGCAGGTTTGATCCCTGGTCAGGGCACATACAAGAATCAACCAATGAGTGCATCAATAAGTGGAACAACAAATTCATGTTTCTCTCTCTCTCAAATCAATAAATGGAAAAAAAATATTTTTTAACCCTCCCTCTAGGAAAAAAATGCATACATGCAGAAAAAAGGTCTGGAAAGAAGTCCTCCAAAAGCTTATCAGGATTTACTCTGGATCCTGGAATTAGAGATTATTTTTGTCTTGTTTTCTACAATGAATATGTATTATGTTTTAACTCAGTGGTTCTCCACTGGGGGTAATTCAACCCCAAGGTGACATTCAGCAACACCTGTGGTGTTACAGCGGGGTGGGGAGGGCGTGCATGTGCTACCTGCCTCAGGTAGGTGGGTGGGTAGAGGTCGGTGACGTTGCCAGACATCCGACAGGACATCCGGCAGTGCACAGGACAGCCTCCGTAACAAAGAGTCACCCAGCTGAAAGCGTCCATAGTGCCGAGATTGAGAAATCTGGAGAAAAACATCAGAGCCCATTCTAATGGAAAGACAGGGCTGGGGAGGCAGGAGGCCCTGCAGGCAGAGGTACCTGTGCCTTGGCCTAAGAGACAAGCCCTTCCCACCCACCTCCCCACATCTGGATGGATGTTCATGGGCTCACCAGCAGGCAGACAGAGGTCTGGCCAAGGGGCTTGCAACCCCCTCTCAGGAGGACCCAGCCCATCACTGAGGTTCACGGTCCCCAGCACACATCCCAAAGCACATCCCCATCTGAGAAAAAGACACCAACCCAGACTAGTGCTGACTGTCAGGCTACCATCGCTGCAACCAGAGAGACCCCCAAGTCCCCAAAAATCCTGTTCCCAGCACTTTGACAATGGCATCCTGTTTTCTTTTGGAAGGAAACACAGGTTGGATTGATTAACAAATACAGTCATTATTTGACCTCAAAACTTGGTTTCAAAATTAATTTACAATAAAAGAAAAAGTCCATGCTAAATAATCTAATTACACGTTCAGGGCCCAGAATGGAAAACATTCGGGAACACAAAAGGCCAACCAAGCTCGTTAGCTCTGTTTTGCCTCTGAAGCATCTCTATGGCAACTCACTGAAGGGGGGGGGGTGGGGGGTTGCTTTTAAAATCAGATCATCAAGAACTTCACCCAGAATTGCCACAACATAAAACTCTTTTAAATAAAACTTCAGATGATGAAATGGTGAGCGCTGGCTTCCAGTTGCAGCTGGGCTCGGGCACAGGGAGGTCACCTCTTCCTGGAAGCCTGCGGCCCCCTGGGTCATTCCACCGGCTGGAGGGTGCTTGGCCCCTGCTGCTATTCACACCCACATCTACGGTGGGGGGAGCTGCGGGGGGAGCTGCCGGTGACTGGGGTGCTCCTCTGGGCGGGTGGGCAGGGCAGGAGCAGAAGTCCGTGCTTGTGCCGAAGGAGGCTGATGGCCATAGGAGTTAGTTTTCTCATTTTCCTGGCGACCATGGGCCCATCTTCCCAGGGACTTTCCCACTGGGACCCTCACAGGGTCTTACAAATGCCAGGATTCCTTCCTCTTGGACCAATCATCTGCCAGCCTCTCACACTGCCATCCTCGCGCCCCGCCAACCCTCTGCACCTGGACAGGTGGTGAAGCCCTGCCTTCCCCACGCACAGATCCGTGGCCCCAGGCTCCTGAGCCTTCCTGGGAGCTAGCTGCATCCTGCACAAGTACAGAGGTTAAGGTCATGCTAACCAGTGTCTACCCTCCCCACTGGACTGAAGCAAAGGGGAGGGAGTCAAGGCCAAATGGGCCAAGTTTTAGTCTGTAAGGGACAGGAAAACCATCCATCTGGACCGCACTGGACTCAGAGGTGTGTGTGAAGGCCTGTGACTCCACAGTCTGTCCACTCGGCAGTGGCAGGCTCGCCATGCTGGGTTCCAGGCTGCGACTCTGCAGCGTGAGAAGCCAGTGAGGGACTCCAGGGCCTGGGAAGCTCTCCCCTCACCTGTTCAGTTCTTCTGACTAGTGAATAATTCAAAGGACATACAGCATATTAACATGAGAAAATGAAATTTGACTACATGAGCATGAAAATTCCGAAGATAGGCAATGGGGTACATGTTCATCATTTTGTACAAAGGAGAAAAGTAGGGAAGGGGAACTCACACTTTGAAGGTGGAAACGGGCCATTCGCAGTGGCTGAGAGCGTGGCAGCCAAACCCCTCCTAGGCAACTAGGAACAATGGGGCGCACGCAGAGGGACCCGGCAACAGGCGGGTGCCATCCTGTCTAACGCTGAGGTTGCTTAAGGTAACCAGGCTGAGGTTCTCTTCCCAAAGCAGGTTTTTCTATCCAAACCCTTTAAGAAGAAAAGGGGGCTTTAATTGATTTCAGTTGCTAATAATTGGCATGCCAGCGTGGCGCTTTCTGAAACAGAGCCTCAGAAAGAGGGATGTGGGCAGGCAGGCAGGCACGCAGGGCTCATTGAAATGTACCGCCGAGGGCCCGGTGTGCCACAGGTGAGCCAGATTGTTACACCGTGGACTTTTCAGGGGACTGCAATTCAGGCCACCAGACAAAACCAGCCTCTGGCTGGGCCTGGCCTGCTCTCTAGTCACCACAGAATGACCCCTTGGTGAGAGCGGCCCTTGAACTTCTCAAAAGTTAAGCCCTCCGCTTCTCAGGGATGTGGTGAGGAAGCTGGGGCCCACGAGGCCCCTCTCATCCCCTTTCCCCTGTTGGCTCCTCTTCTCATCTGGCACAGCCTGGCACAGCCTGGCGGAACAGGGCACCACATCTGCAGTCTCTAGGGCTCTGCCAAGTGTGAAACAGCCCCACGCTCCCTGCAGACTCAGCTATTCCCAGTCCCCATCCTGATCTCTTCAGAATCCATGGTCCAGGCCCAGGGTTGAGACCAGGGGGAAGGGGAGCTGCTTCTATTTCCCAGGCTCTGCTGGTGCCTATAGCCTGGCCCCAAGGCTGACCCTTGGTCCATGCAGCAGGCGCTGTTTGCCCAGCCCTGCACAGAGGGCACAAGTGGGGAAAACAAAAGTAGCTGAATGCTTTTTATTTATCAGTTCAGACTTTCCTCCAGACCCACTTGTTAAGGACTTTTGAGGCCGCTTGTGGAGTCGGGGAGTTCTAAGCGCCCAGGAGTGCAGACCCTACCGGAGGCCCAGCAGGTCTCCAGGAGGAGAAAATGGGTCTGCCTCAGGTCAGGGCTCTCCCCAGGGGGTGAGCTGGGTGGAACACTTTCTGCAAGGCACAGAGCCAAGTCCCCTGCACATCATACCCACCCACTGGGCTCCAAGGGCACCCCCTCATTTGCATACTGTTTGCATTCTATTTGGTGTGATGCACAGGATGGAAAATAACCCCCCACACTGGGCCCCAAATTATAGTGCCTAATGTTTTGCTACCATAGCGGCAGCGCCCGGCAGAGAGGAGGTCCTGCCCGGGCCCTGGGACTCTTGCCTGGAAATGGCAGCTGCTGTGAAGGTGGTGGCAGCAGCAGGCACAGGCCTCACAAAACAAGAAACTTTCACATGTGACTCACACTCCAAGGGCCAGAAACAAAATTACAGTGTGAAAGCCAGAGCCCGCCGCGTCTTCTCTGGGGAAGCCCCTTGGGCCCCTCTCCGTTTGACTCCTGTAAAAGTCCTGGCACCGCCCAGCACTATGGAACCCTCCAAGGAAGTGCCATGCTCTCCTCGCTAGGGTGGGCAGGGGCCACACCACCGGGCCGGGCCCCCTGCTGCTGCCTCCCAGGGTTCCAGGTCTGGGAAAATCTGTCTGAGAGAGAAATCAGCAGAGGAGGGTTCATCCCCAGGGGGAAGCCCAGCTGGGACCTCTGCCTGAGCAGCTGCTGCCTCCCAGACCCCAGGGGCGCTTCATGCTCCTCTTTTCTCTGCCTGGTTCCCTCCTTCCAATCCATCATGTGAGCCAATACACACTCTTTGAATAAACCCCTATTCTGCCCTAGACCACCGAAGCTGAGTTCTGTTGCTTGCAGGTGGTAATTCTAACTGGCACATCCCTAATTGTGACAGCAGAATGGCCTGAAGCCCTTAGCAAAGGCCACCTTCAGCTCCAGATACAACCCAGGATTTTAGTCCCCTGCCCCGCAAGACAGCAGCCTGGCTCCAAATCCTGCTCCTGTTGGCTACCAGTGGGCTGACCTTGGGAGGCACATCCTCCCCCTAAACCCCTAGCTTCCTCCCCTGTAAAATGAAGCCATCAGTTAGCAAACATAGGGCTAGGGTAAAGATCACGTGAGATAAGGGAGAGCTGACATGAGGACTCAGCAAACCTTAATTTCCTTGAATTGTCATATTTCTTTGTTATTATGCCAGCTTTCTATTAATTCATCTGATTGCTTAATTTCACTATTATTTTCATTGTTATCATCAGAAGAAGAACATGGTACAGCCCTGGCCAGTGAGGCTCGGTTATTTGTAGTGTCATCCTGTAACTGAAAAGTTGCGGATTTGATTCCCAGTCAGGGAACATACCTAGGCTGCGGGTTTGATCACTGGTCCGGGTGCGTGTGGGAGGCAACCAATCGATGCTTCTCTCTCTCCCTTCCTCTCTCCTTAAAGGTAATGAAAAAATGTCTTTGGGTGAAGATTAAAAAAAGAAAAGAAAAACATGGTACACTCATGCGTTAGCAAAGCAATCATTATTCTCCACTTTACAGAGAGGAAACTGAGGCCCAGAGACAGTTACTTGGGGGCAGGGGGCTCCTTAGTCAGACACCCTGGGCTCAAATAACATCAACAAGTGGTGTGACCATGGGCCAGGTGACTTGTCCTCTCAGAGCCTCCGCATCCCCCTCTGTGACGTGGAGGCAGTTAGCGCGCCCGCCTCACAGGCTGGCTGTTAAACGCCACCAAGAACTGTTACTTGATTTTTTTTTTTTTTTTTTTGATATGATGATGGCTTCATGGTGCTGTAGGAAAGTGTCCATATTTTTAGAAATACAGCCCTGGCTGGTGTAGCTCAGTGGATTGAGCGTGGGCCTGTGAACCAAGGGATCGCTGTTCAATTCCCAGTCAAGGCACATGCCTGGGTTGCAGGCCAGTGGGGGACATGTGAGAGGCAACCATACGTTGATGTTTCTGTCTCTCTTTCTCCCTCCTTTCACCTCTCTCTGAAAATAAATAAATAAAATCTTTAAAAAAAAGAAATACATACTAAAGCATGCAAAGATGACATGACAGGATGCCTGGGATTGTCCTTACACTATTTAACTAAAAAACAGAGAGAATGTCAGTTGAAGAATAAAAAGGAGAGAGAAAGAGAGAGAGGGAAGGACGCATGAAACAAAATGGCAAAATCTTGATAACTGTGGAATTGAGATGATGGGACAGATGCGGATTCATTGCATTATTCTCTCTACCTCTGTTTGAGATTTTCCATCAAATTTCCCCCACAGACCCCTGTCTCCTAGCGCTGCTGTAAGGCTCTTCCCCTGGGAGGCCCTCCGTCAGCATGAGTGGTGCGGTCACTGCCACTGTTGCTTTCTATCAGCCCCCCAGCTGGCGCCCCACCAGGGCGGAGGCTGGATTCCTGACCCCCAAACTCAGGGACATGCACTGCCCCTCAGAGTGTGGCCTCACCAGCTGTGTCACAGCTCTGTCACTGACACTGAATGCATGGCTCAGGCAAGACGCTAAGGAACTCTCATGAAGCCTGTCATCCCCTTCAGGATCCTGTGAGGGACCCTGTTCTAAAAGAGCCTCTTCTGAATCTCTGTTGAACCTGCACATGTGGCTACGAGACCTGCTTCAGAGCCCCGATGAGAACCCTGTACAGCTCCCTGATGACCGAGGGAGATAAGTTCTGCCAGTGACATCCATTGCCACCATCGAGTATGCAGTGGTGGCAGCTGTAGGGGAGACAGGGACCCAGGGACCAAGCAAGCGTCACCCACCATTCCTCCCGTCCCTGCAATTCAGACACAGCCTTTCCCAGAGCCAGCCACTAGGGGGAGCCTGTGTGCCCCCCTTTGGCTCAACCTCGGAACGGGATCCACCCCAGGACCGAGCGTGGAGGGGGCTTCCCAAGGTGCCACCTGGTCACACCAGGCCAGGGCAGTGAGTGAAGGGTGGCTTGTAATGGAGCAATCTCCAGAGCCCCACCTGGCCCGCAAGTTTTTATTTCCACGTGCATTTTAAAGATAACATCAAATGGTTTATTTTTATTACAAAAGTAACTCATGCTCAATACAGTAAGTGGGTGCTTTGGATTTTTGTCTGTTTTGTTTGGTTGCGTGTTCCAAGATTTCCTGAGCTTAGGACTGATGACTTTTAAATACTTCGGACTATGGAGTAGAGGAAGGAGCTTAAATGGACTCTGAGACCCAGGCAGGTCCCTGCTTCTCTGGCCCTCGGTTTCCCCCGTCTGCACGTTTGGTTGTCCTGGGGATCTCCTAATCTCCTGAGGTTGAGCTCTAGCAGCCCAGCTTTCCTCAGGGCTAGTGCGGGAACCATCCTGCATACACATGACCTTTTCTGGACTGTGGCCCGCAACCAACCCTAAAAAGCAAACGCTTCTCCAGTAGGACCCCGCACCTGTCCCAGAACGAGCCCCGATTCACCTTCTCCCACCCCTTCATCTATAGCCAATGTCAATTCTTTCAAAACAACTGTTGAACAAAAAAAGTTAACTCCCACCAGCTGCAAGTCTTTCTAAAAGAAAGGGTTTATTCAGTCATGGCTAGCAAAAAAAGTAGAGCGATCTTGGGGTGTGGAGCCTAAACCCCCAGCAGCATGTCTGGGTGGGAAAAGCCCCAGGTACATCGTTCTGGAGTTTTGCAAGTACTTTTTATTTACCAAGTAGGGGAGAAAGATGCAAGCTATCCTGAAAGGATTTACATTAGCAGTAGGGGGGTGGGAGGCGCGGGCTGGAGCAGGTTAAGTGGGGCTCATCCGGGACGGTGCAGAGAGGTCTCCACAGGAAGGGGTGTCTTTCCCTGCGGATTAGCTGTGGGCAGCAGATTGGGAAATTCATTTGCAAATAGGAAGCGGAGGCTCCCGGGGCCCAGTGGCGCTTGGCTGCTCTCTCTTTTGGGTAATCTCGGAAATGGCCACCTGGAAGATGATCCTAAATTCCAACAGATACACAGGAATGCGAGCAGTCTCCTGTCAGAGCTGGGCCACAGCGATAAACAGGCTACCTGTCCTGTCTCTTTTTCTCACTCTCAGACACCTGTAAATTTAATATATAATACCACGGAATTTTTTCCTTGCCGACACTCACATCTTTCTTCCCGCTACTTGATGTATAAAGGAGGCTTTCAAGGCCAGGAGGAGAGGACATGTTGTCTTTCCCATCCACCCCTGCACCTGGCAGTTTAGACTTCACGCCCCAGGGCTTGGTCCTTTCTCTTACTACTAATGTGACCCAATAAACCCTTTCTTTCCCGTAGGATTTTCTGTTTTTAGATTTTATTTATTCATTTTGAGAGAGGGGAAGAGAAGGAGAAAGAGGAAGAAAAATATCAAGGTGTGGTTGCCTCTCACACATCCCATACTGGGGACCTGGCCCACAACTCAGGCATGAGCCCTGACTGGGAATCGAACTAGCAATCCTCTGATTCGAAGCACACACTCAATCCACTGAGCTACACCAACCAGGGTTAAACCCTCTCTTCTTTTAAAAAGGCTTTCAGCTTTGGCCAGGCAGCTCATTTGGTTTGAGCAGTGTCCTAATCCACCAAGGCTGCAAGTTCTCTCCCCGGTCAGGACACATGCAAGAATCAACCAATGAGTGCATGAATAAATGGGACAACAAATCGATGTTTCTCTCTATATATCAAATCAGTAAATTAAAAAAACAAATTGTTTTAAAGGCTTTTGGCCTTGGAAGTTCAGATTCACGTTGAACACCACCCTCCAAGGGCCTGCACAACCTCGCCTCTGCCGCCCTGGGCACGTAATCGCACCAGGCCCCTGTCCACATAGTGTAACTCTCTAAGTCCCCCCGCGCACTCAGTCACTGGGGCTCTGACACCAGCAGTGAACGAGACAGGCCCAGCCCCCCTGCTCAAACATCAGTGCTCTGTTCCCTGACTAGCCTGAGAACGGGTGCCTGGGGCACCTTTGGGACTTTCTGTGAGTGTGAAGGAAAGGCCAAGATAACATTTCCCACGCTGGGGTGCAGGCTGCTGTAGGCCTGTCTCACATACAAGTTCCAGTAATAAAAGGGGTTTTAAGTGCTTTCGCCTGCAGATCTGAATCTCACCTTCTAATGCAAAATGTTAGAGCTCAGCCCCACAAACACAAGTAGTTCAGCATCAGCCAGGTCCCACCCCTATTCTTTTGTGAGTGGAGGAGTTTGGGACTTCTGTCCCACCCCAGTTTGGGGTTCTGGGTGCGGGGCTGAGCTGGAGGCAGAGAGCATCTTCCGGGTAGAAGTAGAAATTCAAGTGAATCAGCTTGAGTGGGACCTGGTGGCTCTCAGCTCTGCAGACCTGTCCTCCCAGAAACCAATCATCAAGCACCAGCCCCACAATCAACACAGAAGGACCAGGACCAGCCCAGCCCCGGCTTTGGCCCTGGCCAGGAATCCATCACAGCAGCCTGCTGCAACCAAGAAACCCCCACCCAGCCAGAGGGGCTGCGGGTCTCAGAAAGGGAGTTTTTGGCCACAGACCTAGTCCCACAATGAATCAGGATGAGCAGAGGCCCCACCCCCACCTTCTCAGCCTCTGCCGAGTTTCCCAGGGCACTGCAGGCCCCCCAAAGTGAGGTGATCTTCTTGGCACAAAGGGAGCTGGATATGCAGGGCTTGAGGCACCAAGGCTCCCACTTAGAAAAGCACCCAGTTCAAAGGGGTGCACTACCCCCACCCCAGCCATGGGTCTGCCCTGGGGGTTCCCTCGGGCCTTCTGAGGGCAAGGAGCTGGGAGATGAGAGGTGCAGGGGAAGTTGCTTTTAAAGCCTCCCAGACCTACCTCCTACTTTAGCATCTTCCAAAACCATGGGCTAAGAGGAGAAAGGAGAGAGGAGAGAGGGGAGGAGAGGGGAGCAGAGGAGAGGGGAGGAGCTCTAACATTATACACACAAAAGACAAAGATTGACCAGAAGGGGAAACCCTTTAAGATGTCAGTAATAATAGAGCTGTGAACAAAAAGTAAAAAGAACAAAGCTGACAAGGAAAACCGCAGTCATTAGCAGAGGTCCACCAGTGACCCGAAGGTGCAGAGAAGCACTTTCACCCCTGCAGAGTGCAGGCTGGCTCCGAGGGTCCCAGGCCAGCCCAGAGGCTGGGGGTGTGGGAAGGGGCCATCCCCAAAAGGCCACTGGTGCTTGGTCTCCAGGAACCAGAGTGCTGTTCCCCCTAATGAGGCAGAGCTCCTGTGCCCCGCCTTTGGGACCGCGACTTGGACCCATCCATCCGGCAGAGAAATCCTGAGGGCCAGGACTTCTCTGTCTATCCCGGCTCCCAAGAGGCTAGGAAGAACTTGCTTCTTAAATAAACATCTTGGGGCACCCCTGGTCACCCCTCTCCCTTTAGAAGCCCTAATGGGTATGTCTCTGTCTCCTGACCATTTCTGAGGAGCACTTCTGGGCTGAAGGAGGCCATCCGTGTCTTCTGCCAACTACGGGTTCCTTCTGCCCCTGCCCCCCACCCACTGTCCTCACACAAGGAAAGGAGAAATACCTCCAGGGGCTATAAAGCTAATTTGGAGGCCTGAGACCAGGCTTTGAGCTATGTGACCTTGGGCAAGTCACTTCCTCTCTGTGAGCTGCAGTTTCCTCATCTGTAAGACGGGGTTGAAAGACCTACCTCTCAGGGCTGTTGGGGGGATCAGATGGGACAACAGATGGGAAGGACGTTTGTGAACAGTGAAGCACAGTGCTAGTGTCTGGAGACATTCTCAGGTCCAACACACAATCATGAAACATCCTCTTTCTGCCAAGACCTGGCTCAGTCCAGGGGACCCAGTCAGGGGCAAGACAGAAGGCTCCCGCTGGGACAGAAGAGGACATGGGGTGAGGAGGGCACCCTAGGCCCACAGCTCCCGCAGCACACACACGCCCAGAGAGACTGTGTAGGGAGCCCAGTTCCCGTCCCTTGTCCCTGGAGGCAGTCTGGGGTGGTCCAGCTCCCTCAGCAGTGTCACCGCCAAGGCAGACACAGCCAGCCCCAGATCGCTGGCTGCTTCCAGGACCCCCCCCCCCCCCCGCCCCGCAGATTACTCAGCTGTAGGAAGCAGGACTGCAGTTTGTAATCAGAGCCACCCAGCAACATTTCCACAAATTAGTCAGAGACATTTCTCCCAGGCAGTCAAGGACAGGGGGCTTCCAGCCTGAGTAAGTGGGGGTGGGGCTTCTCTGAGTGCCCCTTGCCCCTGCTGTAGCCCTGCTCCTGTGAGCTCTTGACCTCCCCAGAGCTGCTGGAGCAAACTCCCAGGGGAGGGGTGGTCCAGAACACTGACCATCCTAAGTTTAAACCTTAGCTCTGCCTCCTGCCAGCTGTGTGATCTTGGGCAAGGAACTTGACCTTCTCAGATTCATTTCCCTAATAATAGTATTTTCAATTTCATTAGGCTTCTGTGAAGACTAAATGAGGTGGTTGGTGTAAAGCCCCTTGCATATTAATAAGCTAGGCATAGATGAATTGCTCAATTAATTTTTGTCTATTTAACAAATATATATATGGTACTTACTACGGGCTACAAACTATTCCAAGTACTTCACAAACACTAGCTCGCTTAAGCCTGACAAGAACCCAATGAGATGGGTATTATCATCATTCCATCTTACAGAGGAGAGAACTGAGGCCCAGAGATGGTAAGTGACCTGCCCAAAGTCACAAAGCTATCCAGCGGTGGAGCCAAAATTGAAACCCAGGCTTTTTCCTCTCCTGCTTCTTCCCATCCCTCCCTTTCCAGCCCCTGGCTTTAGAAGTTGCAGCAAGTGAGAGGAGGCTGATTTAAAAACAAGCCTGGTCCCACGGCCAAGCTCTGTCCTCCCCGGCCCCGCAGGCCTGAGCAGGTGCCTGGGCGTGGAATAGGCTCCCGCTCCGAGCTGCTGGCCTTTGCACTAAGCTTCTTCTCCAAAAGGCAATGTTGTTATTAACCTCCCTCCCCCTTGTTATCAGCCTGTTACTGGGACCCTCCCCTCAAGCCCCCAGCTCCAATTTGGAGCCACAGATAGACGTCCAAGCCTTTGCCCTCACACTCACCTCACAGCCAGTCCTTGCGCAGATGCCTACAGCAGCTCAAGTGGGCCCAGTGCGGGCAGAGCCACACAGGAAGTACAAGTGACTGCCCACAGCCTTGGAGAAGCCTTGCGACAGAAACCCCATCAATAGCTCCCCTCTTTCAGGAGCCCCCGGCCTCTGCCCTCACACCTCTGGTGACAGGGAGTGCAGGGTTTCTGTTGGAGGCCTGGGGGGGCCGGCCACGGGTGGCCAGCTCTGACTGGTAGACGTGCTTGATGAAATCTCTCCATGGTGTCATTTCCTCCCATTAGTCCTGTCTCTGCCCTTCGGCCCCACAGGCCAGCCACTCCCTCCGGCTGGCAGACATCTGGAGATGACCATCACTTGGCAGGAGTCCCCACTTGGCCTGAATGCTTGGTGGCCTCAGCCTGGTCTCCAAAGGCAGGGTTCCTGGTGCCACACCCCCCTTGTCCCTGCTCTCCATCCCACCACCAGCAGGGCTGCAGGAATGTAGAGGCTACTTCTGCTGAGCACTTCTAAGGGCCTGGTCCTGAGCACAGCCTTGCTGCCAGGGAAAATAACTGACACTGGTCACCACTTAGCAAGTGCCTACTCTGCCCTGGACACCGTGTTCAGTACTTTACCAGCAGGGACTTGTCCCATCTTCCCAGCTCTTTGAGATTCTATTTTTGCCCTCACTTAACAGATGAGGCACGGAAGGCTCCCAGAGGGAGGTGACTCGCCCAAGGTCCCACCCACAATGAGTAAGTGGAGAAGTCCCAATTCACACAGAGGCTGTGAGGTTCAAGGCCAGCTCTTGACCCTCAGCCCACAAAGATAACAGTGGAAGAACAGGAGACTCACAGGAAACAGACTGAATTGCTCATGAAGTTGAGTAGCTCCTACTCCAAAGGCCACGAGAGTCGGGGGACAAGAGACCCCTGGACGGAGAAGGTGGCACAGCTTCCCGGAGGAGGCAAGAGACCACAGACGAGCCTTTCCCAAACAAGGAGTCTCAGACACTGTAGAGTCCCCAGTGAACGGGCCCCTGGGAAGAGCCACAGAACTGAGCTGGGTTGACCCATTAGGTAAGAGCTCCCTCCCAGGGCAGCAAGCATTTATTAAGCACCGAAGCATGCTTGGTCCACATTAGCACTCAGCAAGGGTGCAGGTAAAGTTCCCATCATCCCAAGAAGCTGTGAGTCCAGAAGGGCAGGGGCCAAGCCTCACTAGAGCTGTGATGACCAGTGAGGGAAGGAACTCTTGCTAATTTTCTTCGTATCAGGTACACAAACCAGAGTATGTCCTGGGATACGGAGCACCCCTCCTTACCTCCTGAAACCAGGGGTGCTAGCGTTCCCCACAAGGACTTTCAGAGGAGCCATGTTCTTTGGAAAATCATATATAGAAAAACAGTTCTATGGTCAAATACGTTTGGGAGGCACTCGGCTGAAGGAGCCTCGACAGGATTCCTCTCCGGCAGGGCTTCTCAGAGCCTCGGGTGGCTGTGGGCATTGGGCGTGACAGCAACCGAGGCATCTGGTGGCGCAGGTCCTCTTGGGAACCAGGACACAGGCCTCCCACTACCAAGTTCCTGCAAGACCCATATGCCCTGGTGGCACACTGCTTTTGGCACATACCAGCCATTCCTGGCTTGCCTTTGCTGCTGACGCCTTGGTGCCTTTGACCCCAGGCCCTTTGCTGTGGAAACCCAGGGCTATTCATTTCCAGTGAGTAAATCCCAGCCGCATTCACTGGGAACAGCAGCAGGCACGATGGGAAATTGTCTTAACCAGCCCTCCGAAGCTGTGGGGCAGCTCCCTTTGTCACCTCACTACCACCACCCCTCAAGCCAATTTGGTCAAACTCTTTGGGGTTTCATCAGGGAGAGCTAACATCTAGTTTTATTATTAAATTTTTATTTGAAGAGCAATTCTATTGCACAAAACCAGGGGTGTTCTGGGATGGCTGGTAGGGGAGAGAGACCACTGAAGACGATAAAGAAAGATGACCCCAAACCCTTCTTGCTTCATTGTAAAGCAGCTGCCTAGTCCAACAGGGTCAGGGGCTTCATAGGAACTGTGTGCCTTCGCCACTCTCAGGCCAGAACCACACACACAGACACATGCAGCGAAACTACACCGAGTCTCCAGAGAGCGAACTGTGTTTCTAGTAACAAACCACAGTCTGCCCCTGGGACGCCTGACCAGGCTCTGCCCTGAGAGAGGCTTCCCCACGGGAAGCGCTCCTGCCCCGGCCAGCAGCCCGGCCTCCAGGCAGCGTTCAGCAAGCCCCGACAGGATGCCCGGCTGGTTGGTGGGCAGGGCAAGATGCCGCTTGGAACCGCTCCCCATTGTAATTTACCAAATCCATCTGGGGCTCCTTTGAGCTGTTTTCTGGAAATGCTACATTTCAAGGGTCTCCCTGTTAGAGGAGGTCAGAGTTCATGCGGGCCTTTCATGTTAAAGGAACTTGAAAGAAGGGAAAGGAAATGTATACTTTCAGCGTTAGCTGTGATTAAGTGGGCTCAGGCCATGAGAACACTCAGATGATTTACATGACGTTACATGAAGAGCCAATTAGCTTAACAACTTCCGAAAAATTTCTAGCTCAAGAGCACCCATTTATTAGAGCACTTGGAATGTGCCAGGCATTGTGCTGAGTTCTTTCTTGGGGTACATGATTCATCTCAACCTCGCTCCCTAGGGAGAGGCAGGCTCAGGTGTGAGCCTCATTTCACCCATAAGGCAGCGGAGCCTCAGAGAGGGGCAGTGACTTGTCTGGAGCCCCCCCCAGCTAGTAAATGGCAGAGCAGGGGTGCAATCTCAGGTCTGCCCAAATCCAAAGCCAGAGCTCTCTTGTTCCAACCCTCAGTCCTTGAGAGCTCACCGTCCAGCATCTAGCATCCAGCATCTGAGGACAACACAGGCCTGCCTGGTTTATCTGAATGAAGATGAAGCCTTCCTAAATCTTCTGACCTGGTCTTCACAAGTCCAGAAGACTCTGGGGCCTCCCTGCAGCTGGTCCTGGGTCCAAACCTCCCCAGTTCCATCTAGGGGGCAGCCACAGCAGATCTTAGTCACCTCTCCATGGAAAACTCCAGGGCCTATTGTCTCGTTGCCGCATCTGAGTCAGTGCCCTGAGCAGGCAGTCCAGAGTAGGCCCAGGAGGAGCTGGCATACACTGAGGTTGCTCTGACTCAAAGGAGGTGCTCTGGACCCTCTCACCCAGCAAAGGGCTTGAGCCACCCTATCCAGACTAGCCAGGGAGATTCCCCAATCCTCCTGGTAGCCGCTTCACGCAGCATGAATCACCCGTAAAGCAGGAACTTTATTGGCGACCGCTCACTCATCAGTATTTGTCTGCCAAGACCACAAAGTAGATAAGGACCCTGCTGAAACTGTAGAGATCATAATAGAACACTAGTTAGGGTGTGTGCCCTGACTGATGTGGCTCAGTGGGTTGGGGGTTGTCCCACAAACCGAAGGGTCACAGGTCAATTCCCAGTCAGGGTGCATGCCTGGTTTCCAGGCTAGGTGCCCTGTTGGGGCTGTGTGAGTATAGACTCCAGAGGCAACCTGTTGATGTTTCTCTTCCTCTCTCTCTCCCTCCCTAAAAATAAATAAAATCAAGAAAGGAAGGAAGGAAGGAAGGAGGAAAGATAGATAGATAGATTAGGGTGTGGGCTCAGGAGTCAGACCACCTGAGTTTGGAATTCTGATAACCTTGCTTCCAAGCTGTGAGACCTTGGGTAACTTATTCGACCTCTCTGTGCTTTGGTTTCCTCATTCATAAATGAGCATAGTAGTCCTTATGTCATAGGGTCGGTGTGATGATTAAATGTGATAATGTGTGCGAAGCTCTTGATGTGATGCCTGGTACATGGCGATCACCCAGTAATAGGAAGTCACTATGTGGATGATGATGACAGAATCAGTGCTCACCAGACAAGGGGCTGCTACAGGGCCCACACCTGCCTTGTGGGGACAAGTCCAAGCTCCTTTTCCTCTGTTTTTCCTTTCTACCGCTCCAAGCCCTACATCACCTTCCAGGCCCAGATGAAGTCTGCCTCATCTAAGAAGCCAGCCTGACCACTGGATCTCACCGTGCCTGAGCTCCTTCTGCCCAGGGTTCATATAGCAACAAACCAATCCAGCAACAAACTTGGCTCTAACAATTTCTCAGCTCTCCAGCAGCCAATGCCTCCTCAAGTGGCCTCCTCTGCCCCTCCCCTCTCTGCAGCCTGAGCTCCAGGTTAGGTACTTGCCTTCAGGCTGATGTCAGTGCGGCTATGGATGTCTGAGACTCAGTCTGTCTCTCCCTCCCTTACCCCTCCTCACACGCCTGTTCTCCCTACTCACCTGCCCCCTCCCTGGTTCCACCCAGTGGGGTTGGCGCCATGACCCCATAAGGGCAGGGGTTCCAGACTTTGGGATTTCAGAGCCCTATAAAATGTCCAAAGAAATTTGGGGGCGGGAGAATGAATGGAGAGTTGTCAAGTTCTTCTTTTGCCACATTCAAACATTAAAAAAAAAATCAATTCTCACCATCATTTCAGTATAGAAAGGCTGTTTTCACATCAATAAAGCAGAAAGGTCATAATCTCTGATTAAAGGCTAATACTTTAAGCTGAAAAACATTAGTCCTCTTGAGAAAAACAAATTCACTCACTATTGTCCTGACTTCTCTCCTTTGTCCACGGACTGGAGAAAACTTCAGCTCCCTCTGGCCTGTGTCCCCCAAGGCCTCAACGGGTCTGGGGAGCTTTGTCCTGTAAGAGGCTCCTGCTAAACTAGGGTCACCTGAAAACCGCAGAAGACCCCTAAAGCCTTTGGGTTAGGCAGATCAGTATTCCCACTGAGCTATAGCAGAGGGGGCTTATCCCAATGCCTGACCTTACAACTTCAGGGGCTGAGGTGGGGAAAGGCCAGGGCCCCTCCTCCAGCACTCTGCCGAGGGACTGGGCCCTGTCTGGCTAGGGCCCCTCCCCCCACTCTAGAGGGGATGAGGTGAGACCAAGCAGCAAGCTCACACCAGGAAAGGTTGCCCGGGATAGGGGGACTTAATGGGCAAGGTCTTACCCCCATCTCCATCCCCATACTGAGCACTAGTGCCCACCCCCATCTCCACCCCTTCCCCGGGCCCCCCGGAAGGGAGGAGACAGGGCACTCCAGCCCTGAGGTGGGGGTGGGGAGCAGACCGAGGCGCCCCGCTGGGCGGGCGCAGATAGGATCTGAACACGGAGAAGGACGGCCGGACCTCTTTGATCCGCAGCCAGCCAGGCTGGGCCCCGACCCGGAGGGGCGGCGCGGCTCTCTTCCGGCCCGACTTTGCACCGCAGCCAGGGGTCCTGAGACTCTGAGTCGGAGAAGCGTCCAAGACACCCTCCTTTCCCAAATACCTTCTGCCCCAGTTGCTCTTGGGTGAGGTGGGATGTCTACACTGAATCCAGCACAGGAACCTGCTGGGGGCTGCGGTTCACTGCACGGTGATCCAAAGGGACCTAGAAGCAGTGTCTGAGTTGAGGCCAAGCGTGCAGTAGAGGCCCGCGTGGACTTGACCCCGGGTGTCTTGTAGATGCGATGGAAACTGGCAGTTCCTGTGCTCCTCCCAGACTCTCAAGCCTGTATTTTGCGACGGCCCACTTGGGACAGACCTGCAGTCAGTGGGCTCCACGGGAATGGAACTTCCAGAGTTAAGTTGCTTTGCACGACCCAACCCTCATCAGAATCCCGCGGCCCACGTGGCTGACCAAGGCCTGGCACCACTGGGCCGCAGGCTCTAGGTGTGGAAATGAGTTGGGACAGTCGTGGGAGGGAAAGGACGTGACTGGAAGATCCCTATGGTGTGTGTGTGTGTGTGTGGGGGGGGATCCGTCCTCCTCCAAGTCCTCGCAGCGGTGTTCGTGCCTCGGAGCCACCACATGGCTGAGGCCGTCACAAATGTGATGTATGAGCCCCACATGCAATAGGCGCTCAATAAATGTGTGGTGGGTATATGCTTATGTTGGCGCTGTGAGTGGGCGACCTGACCGGCAAAGGTTTGGAGAATGGAGCTTTGAGAAGGCCTAATACTGCCGGCCCGAGATTGGCCTCTGAGCAGTCCCAAGCTCTAGGAAATCCCCAATTCCAAGCCCAGCACGTCCTGGGCCAGGGGCACTGAGGCAGTTCACACCTTGGCTCCAGTTCCAGGACACCCAAAGAACCTAGGGGACTTCTAGGCGCGGGACGGGAATCCCCATTTGAGGAGGCAGGGTCGGAGTCTCCTTTAAAGTCCCCGCATTTTAGGAGATGGGTGACGCTTTCCAAAGTCGTCCAGTCCGACGCCTCTCTCCAGTTACAACAGGGAGAGCGAGCCCTTTAAGATTATACCCACTGGGCGTGTCCCCGCCGCTCCCTTGAAAGGAGGGGCGGGCCATCTTGGCTCCGCCCATCGCCCCGGCCCGCCCCCATCGCCCCGCCCCGCCCCCCGCACTCACTCGGCGGCGCCTTTGATGTTCGGACCCGCCAGCTCCCCTAGCCGCTGAGTCCGGCGCCCGCGCCCAGCGCCCAGCGCCCGCAGCCCGCCCAGGCGGAGTCAGCCCGCGCTCCGCCCGCCGCGCTCCGAGCTCGGAGGTCCGGACTCCGGGCTCGCCGCCTCCCGGGCCGGCTTCGCGCCCCTCAATCCTGCGCCCTGCGCCCCAGCGGGCCGAGCGCACCATGCCGCAGCTGGACTCGGGCGGGGGCGGCGCAGGCGGCGGCGACGACCTCGGCGCTCCCGACGAGCTGCTGGCCTTCCAAGACGAGGGCGAGGAGCAGGACGACAAGAGCCGCGACAGCGCCGCGGGCCCCGAGCGCGACCTGGCCGAGCTCAAGTCGTCGCTAGTCAATGAGTCCGAGGGCGCGGCGGGCGGCGCGGGGGTCCCGGAGGCTGGCGCCGGGGCCCGCGGCGAGGCTGAGGTCGGGGCCGAGGTGAGCGCCGGCCCGCACCCAGTTCCTTCCCCGGGGCCGAGGCCCTCGGGGTCCCCATCCCTTAGAGCCCTGCCTGTCCCTAGCCCGGAGTCCCCAGCTTTTCCTGCGCCCCTTATGGCCCCTCTGAATCTCCCCGCAGGCTCTCGGGCGGGAACACACTACACAGAGACTTTTCCCTGACAAACTTACAGACTCTCTGGAGGACGGTGAGTTTCTGCACTGCCCGACTCCCCTCCACCCGCTAAGGCCCAGTCCCCCATGGGAGGGAGGGAGCCGAGGGGCTGCCTCCCCCACAACTGCAGCTCCAGGAGGCGGTAAAACCGAGGGGGTGGGAGGATTGGGGGCGGGTTTCCCGGGCGCCTCCGGGCTCGAGTCACTTCCGGTGCCCTGACCTTTATAGGAGTAAACAGACCCCCGCCATCTCCGCCTCCCCTCCTGCCCAGGTGACTGACTAATCCCCTGTCTTGGGGAGAAAGCGTTGGCCAAGGTTCCTTGGCTGGCTGGTGGGGCGGGGGTCGAGTAAGGGTCGCCGAAAGGAGGCCTGCACTCGGTTCTTCGTCAAAATTTGGCACTGCGGGCACCCCCATCCTGTTCTTTCTCAAGTCACGAACTCGAAGGGGACCCCTTGGCAAGTCTTACTTTCTCTAGAGAGCAGCCAGCCAGCCTTCAGCCCGAGCCATCCGGCTGGCGAGTCTGACCCAGCTGTGGTTTTTCCAGGCCTGAAGGCCCCGGAGTGCGCCAGCGGCATGTACAAAGACACCGTCTACTCCGCCTTCAATCTGCTCATGCACTACCCACCCCCTTCGGGGGCTGGGCAGCACCCCCAGCCGCAACCCCCTCTGGTAAGTGGCCCCAACAGACCATCCCGGTACCTGCTACCTCTTTGCCCAAGTGTGCCAGGCAGGGGCAAGAAGTAACTTTTGCTTACAACAAAATAGGTACATGAGAATACTGTTCTGCTCTCTTTTCCCTGTTCCCGCCCTGTAGGATCTGAACCAGGTGAGAACTTTGCTGAAGTCAGGGGGGGTGACCCTGGGCACCCCACTTTCCTCTAGCCATTAGCTTTCATCTTCCCAGCGTGTTCACGGCAGGTGCAGGCTCCATCCTGGTGCCAGGTGATGCTGGGGTGGAGTCTGCTCGGAAAACTTCTGAGCTGAGACCCACCCCCTGGCTCCCACGGGTGGTGTGCATAGTGTGGTCTGAGCTGTGACCCTGGTAGTTAGCCTTCTCCCTAAATCCCAGAGCCTTGGTGCTTGGAGGAACCAGCAGGAAAGCTGCTTGGCATCAGATCTCCCGGTTGTGGGTGTTCTGCTTGCTCTGTCTGTGTGGGCCTGAGCGCACCCTTAAAGGCCCCAAACACCATGTGTGGAAAGTGGGTTTTTATGAAGCTGACTTGGTCTCAAACGTACCACGAAGGGGTTGAGGGTGGTTCCGTAGTGTTGGTAAGGGGCCTGTTTAATGAATTTGCAAATTTGGTACATTTAAGTATCCAGTGCTTTGAAAAGATTTCATGATCATTACAAACCATGCTTTTCTGCCCATTGGAGCAGATGACCTCAAGTGTGACGAGCCTATTCTGAGTCTTTGGAGCAGTTAAGCTGTACTAGTATTTAAAAAAAGTTCAGATTCGTGTTTCACTTGTCCTTAGCTGGCCCAAGGTGGGTGAGGTTAGAGCTTCTAGAGTACATGAAAAGTTGTGGGGGGGCTCCGGTGGACGGGTGTTAGGTGCACCTGTAGGCCCAGTGTAGGTGGGGCCAGCCAGGGGGAGGCTCACATGGCTAGTGGTGGGTTCGCCCAGAGGGAGGAGGGTGACTGCCTGGCTGTTTCGGATCCAGAATGGAGACAGTTGAATGGAGAGAGCTCCTCCCAGAGCTGTTTCATGCCGAAGGTAGTGGGAGGTGAGAAGACAGGTTGAGGCTTCACTCCAGAAACTCAGGATGGAAAACCTTGTAGACAGGTGACTCAGGACATGAGCTCCTTGCCCTTTGGACCCCCATTTCCTCACCTGTAGAAGGAGCGTGTTGGATGAGTGTTCTGTCAGTCTGACTTTCTGTTCTGTGGTGGCTCTATCTAGATGTTGGCTTCTTTTCAAGCCTGGGCTGGGGGGGGGGGCAGGGGGCTGCCCACTGACCTTGCCACCTGATGCTGCAGCCCTTCTGAGAGACCTCCACCCCACAGGAGCAGATGCTTAATAAAGATGTTTTGGGAGCCCCCCAGTAGGAGCAGACCCTTTGGTTTTGGGCCACATTGACATAGCCCATCACTGCCACACCACTGGCGGGTGAGTTGTTTGCTTGCTCTCTTGGTCAGGGGCTGGAGTCACTGGTAGCGATGACTAGACCAAAGGCCTTGGCCCAGAACGGGCCTCGCAGGGCAGGCTTCCCTCCTGCTGCTTGTGATTCCACAGTGGTACAAGGAAAAGTGGTGTTCCTGAGCTCCGTTCACGGCCTGGAGAGGGAGGGTCTCGTTTTCTGTAGGGGCATGGTGATGAGACCGTTTGGTGTCCTCTCCTTCACCCAGTTGCACTAAGGATGGGGGGGAGGGGAGTAGAGCGAGGTGCAGAAGGACAAGCACAACACCGAGGCCCAGACCATTTCTTTTCAACATAAGGACCTTTCCCAAGGCACAGTAGACGCGTCTGTCTGCATCTGTCTCTCCTGTAAGGGCAAGTCCCCTGGTTTTCCGCCCCACTCAGTGGCAGCCTCCCGCTGCCAGGCCTCTAAGAACACGGGGAGGGCAGGCTCCAGGGCTGACTTTTGGTGCTCCTGTGCCAGCTCTTCCAGAGGGTGGGGGGCAAGGACAGAGGCAAGTGCCTAAGTAGGGGTGACACTGGGTGAGGAAGACATATGTGAATGTAGTGGAGCTTCTTTTAAGAAAACTTGGTAGTAATAAGCAAATAGCAAGTAAGAGTAGCTGCTTGCATTACCTGAGTTGTATAGACATTTAAACTATGGTCAGGTTTTAAAAAGCAAAATTACTTGTCCTCATGTTTTGGGAGCACGTTTATCATTGTGACTCAGGGTTCACGCGTCTGGAATCAGAAAAAGCTTCCCTTAAAGTGGGTCTGGAGCCCCTGCAGGGCCCAGAGGAAAAGCTGCCTTTGGAGGGTTTCTTCAAAGTGGGGCTTTCCTGAGCGCGTCCTCACTGCACAGATGATATGGTGCCCGGCCCTCGCAGAGAGTCCAGGTGGCCAGCAGTTGTGCCAAGGGGCTCACGACCAGTCCCTTGAATCCCTAGACAATGGGGAAGCCCATGCCAGGGACCCCCACTGCCCATGCATGGGTGGGCCGTCCATGTGGCTGCCACACCGGGTACCTCGAAACCGTCAGGCTCGAGCCTTGCCAGGAACAGCGGGCCAAGTGACCACCTCAAGCGCAGCTGCCACAGGGCAAAGAGAAAGGTTTTCCAAAAAAAGATTTGTTTCTTTTTGGTACTTGGCTGCTGGTAGACTCTGTTAGGGGAAGGGGAGTCAGGTCACAGTTCGTTTCAGGGCTGGTGTCTGTCGGGCATCTCCTGTGGCCGTGCAGGCAGTTGCTGGCCAAGGGCAGTAGCCGCTCCTTCTGTCGGTTGTGTTTTCCCTGCTCTGAGACCTGGGGGTGGGGTAGGGTGGGGTGGGGGGCAGTGAGTTGGTCCTGGGCTGGACTTCGAGGGGGCTCTGGGCCGAGTGAGGCATCATTCCCTAGGGGAACCCAGGCTCTTGGATGTGGGGCTGAGAGACTGGTGCAAACCCTCATCTCGAGAAGAACATGGCGCCTCGTTGCTCTCATGTCCCCTTCCCACGGGCTCCACCGGAAACCTGTGGCCTGGAAGGCTGCTGGGCCTCACCATTTACTTTTAACTTTTTTTTATTAAAAAAATTTTTTTTATCCTTACCCAAGGATAGGTTTCTGTTGATTGTTAGAGCAAGAGGAAGGGTGGGGGTGGGGAGAGAAGATCGATGCGAGAGAGAAAAACATCAATTGGTTGCCTCCTCTCTACACCCGGACCAGAGATGGAACCCACAACCTAGGATATGTGTCTGGGCCAGGAATCGAACCCGCAACCTTTCGGTTATGGAATGAGGGCTCTCACCAGCTGAGCCATCTGGCCTGGGCGAGCCTTCCGCCATTCAGATGAAAGGTCCAGAGCAGGCAGATCAGCAGGGACAGACAGTGAATGATGGCTGTCAGAGCTGGGAGAAGAGAGCTGTGGGAGTGACTCTGAAGGTGTTGCTCCTTGTGGGGATGTGTCTGTTCTGAAGTTAGTGGGGACAGTTGTGCAACCTCATGAATATACTAAAAGCCACTGAACTGTACACATTATAATGAAGAATTTTATGGTACATGCATTACATTTCCATACAGGAAAGAAAAAGTGAGGCTTTTGGTTCTGGTAGGGCCTTGGCGCTCTTTGCTGGTGTCTGAGCTCTGCAGCTTTGCCATGCCTAGGCGTACCTGGAGCCGGGGAGGGCGGGGGCGGGGGGGCGGGCAAAGGGACAGCAGCAGCACTAGGTGGAGAAGTCCTGTTGAGGCGGTGGGCTCCCCCTAGGGCTCCTGACCAGCGGTTCATGTTCCCTGACAGCTCCAAGGTCTGAGGTTCAGGTGAGGGCTGTGCAGACAAGCCCTGGGGGAGCAGGAGGTGAGGGTGTGAGCAAGACTCAAGCAGAGGAAGGAAGTGCTGCTGACACATGGCCAGCCTATCCAGGGGAGCTCTGCAGAGATGCACCCACCCAGCCCTGCACACCCTTCAGAGAGAGCACAGGGCCTTGTTAAGGAGGGTTACTGGTGCTTGATCACTGGCTCTGGTTGGAGTGAAGCTTGTTAGAAGAGAGACTGGTACCAGGCTGGACATCTAGATGGACCAGAACCAGCATCTGCCTCTTGGAGTGCCTGACCTAGGACCCCCTCCTGGCCCGAGGAATGTTGTCACAAAAGGCCCAGCTGGGGGCTTCCTGGCCAGAGCTGGCTCAGGAGGAGGGTCTGCTGAGCAGCTTCCCAAAAAGACACAGTCGTCCAACAGGTGAAGACAGGGGACTGGCAGGCAACTAGGCTCCCCTCCAAACACCCCAGATTTTCCAATTCTCCATTCAACTGCCACCTTGAAGCCCAAGCATCACCATCCTGCATAAAGGGTGGCATAACGGCCTCTTCCAGGGTCCCCCTGCCCCCACCCTAGCACCTACTGTAACCCCCATGCCAGGCTCCACGTAGCGCAGCCAAAGGGGTCCTTTAAAAACAAATCAGATGCCATCTCTCACCTGATTAAACCCTACAGTGGCTTCCCATGGCTCCTGGAGGGGAGTGCAAACCACCCCTGCAGCCCGAGTGCCTTGAGGGGCCAGCACCTCCTGGCTGCCCTCCTTGGCAGCACTGTACTTTTCTCCCCAAACAGCAGCCACCTCAGTGTCATGACAGGACAGCCAGCGAGACTCTTTCCCACCTCAGGACCTTTGCACTTGTCCTCTCAGCTTGGAATTCTTTCCCTGCCCTTAACATAGCTGCCAGCCTCTCATTCCTCATTCCAGGCTTAATTCAGAGTCCTCGGAGTAACCCCTCCTACCATCCGCTGGTGGCCTCCATCAGGGACCTGGGACCTGGCTGCACTGCCCACCCTCGAGGCTCCACCCTCAGGCCAAGGTGGCTGGCACTACCTCATGATGCACCTGCCATGTTTAGACCAAAGAAAGCCCATGTGTCCCAGGTATCCCATCCTTGGTGTCACCTGCACAGTGGGCGTGGTGAGCCCTCCTCCCAGCATTGGTAGGAGGATGGGGCAGAAGTGCCAGGGAGGTGCCCAGGAAAGTGCTGGGGTGGCCTGGGGTGGCAGGGGTTGCACATGACAGATGCTGTGTCCCCTGCTGTCCTGGCCCCTCTGGGGCTGTCGTGGCTCCGTGGCAGGCCCATTTGGACTCCCATCTGGAGGGCTGTATCTCTGCCCTGGGCCACAGAGACCTGGGGATCTGAACCCTGGGAGCCCATCCGAGAGTGGGGACCCCAGTTCACAGGCCCCTCCTCACTGCCCTGCCTTACCCAGGGGCTCTTAGAAGTGCTACTCCTGGGGCCACTCAGTTTACCCTAAGGACCCTCTCCCACCACCCCAAAGATATATCTGACAGAGGCCCCCTTCCCCAGCCAGATAGAATCCCTGTACACAGGATGATAGAGGCTTAAGCTACTGTATAAGGGGAAAAACAGGGAAAAGGTCCACAGGGTCTTTAGCTTCTGCACCTTGGACCTTTCCTCAGTGGGCACCCACCTGCTGCCCTGCCTCTTGCCCTGAGGCTTCCCTCGGTGTGGGGGTGCACGTTGGCAGTCCCCCCGATGGTGCTTGTATGCAGCATCTTTGCTGATCTCTCATGCCGACTATCCCTCACAGGCTGCCTTCTGTACCAGCGAGAACGGTGCTCTGCACAAATCACTCCTTAATCGCCATTTTTGCGCATTTTCCTGGAGCACAGCGTTCAAGGAGAATTGTGGACCAAGAGGGCGGAGGAATCGGCACTGGCTTTGCTGTGGCCCCAGCTAGCTTCGGGGTCCTTGCAGGGCCTGAGTGTGCACGGCTAATGTGGCTGTTTCTCTTTTGTCATTCATTTCGTAGGTGTGTGGTGGACAGCAGGGTTTAGAAGTTATTTTGACTTGCGTTCTTTCCCGTGGTATTTGGAAAGCCTGCAGCCCACCACCCCGCTCAGCTGCTCCCAAGGTTGGACTTCTCTTTTGGGGTGCCCCCTTGATGCCTTGCAGGGCCAGGAAGGCCCATCTTGCAGACCCTGCCCTGCCCTGTCTTCAGAGGCCTCCATGTTAGGGCTGCCCTTTAGCTCGGCAAGGTGGGAGGGCTCTCGGAGGGCCCTGGGTTGGTGGCCAAGACCTAGGTATTCTTCCTGGAGCCCTACTGTGGTTGCACCAAGCCAGTTTCCACAGCCAGCAGATAGGAACATTCATGCCACCTCTGCCCACCTCCCCAGGTGCCCAGAGACTCAGGTGTGAGTGGCCTCGAAGGGGGATCTCAGTGGTCCCCTCCTGGAGGCTGCAGGCAGCCCATACCCTCCCGGGTCTCCTGACACCCCACCCCCTGGCCCTGCAGGAAAGGAGGGTTAGCTGAGCTGTGAGAACAGGCTCCCGGGGCACTGGCCTCAAGTCATAGAACCGCCAAGGTGAGACCGGGTCAGGATGGGCACAGAGCCACATAGAGGGGCGAGGGGAGCTTCCTCAGGCAGCTGCGGTCTCGAAGACACACAGTCACACTCCCTCATACCTTGTGACTGGCTGCTTCCTGCCACTGTGTACAAACAAGACTCCGTTGGAGGAAACAGGTGTTTTATCAGGTCACGGGGGCCCCCCTCCCCCAACGGTACAGTGCCCGGATCCTCGAGTAGCAACCCTCCTCCTGCAGGTGGGGACAGTAAGACCAGGTCAGGGAGGGACTGATCCAAGGCCCCTTAGGAAAGTGGAAGGGGAAGGCAGTGTGTGGGAGATTCATCCTCAAGTACATCTGCCACGTCCTGGCCGAGTGGCCCTGGGTAAGTTACTTCACCCCTCTGGGTCTTAGTTTCCTCATCTGAAATCGAGCACAGTGAGGGTTCTGCCTCCATGGGTTACTGTGGAATGGCTTGAAAGTGGGTGTGAGGTCCCTAGCACATAGTAGGTGCTTCATGAGTGGAAGCCACTGTGGAAGGGCTTGTTAACACTGTGTTAATGGCCCTGAAGCCGAGACTGGACTGGAGCGCGTGATGCTGTCCCTCAGCTCAGCTTCCCTGGGCAGTACAAGGACAGCTGTTCTGCCCACCTGGCCCTCGGGCCCACAGCTGGCCCCTGACACAGTGCCCACTGGGTCTGAAATCCTGGTCCCAGACCCCTGCTGGCATTTCCTGAGTCCCTCCCCCCATGTGTATGCTTGGCCTTGGCTCAGCACGGAGAAGGCAGCTGCCTTTGCCCCCCCAGAGCTCAGTCCTGGCGAGGCAGAAAGCCTCCCTGGGGCTCAGAATCGGCTTTGAGGTCCTGCCCGCACTGGATAAAGGGCACTGAGGAGGGGCAGAGGCCAGTGGGGCAGCCAGGAAGGGTTCCAGCTGGCCAGGAGCCTGCACGGGTGAGTGGGGGATACTGTAAGTAGGAGACAGCTTGAGGAGAGGGGTGAGGTGGAAATCAGTACCTTCCTGGTCATTGGAAGGGCGATCCAAAGCCCAGGTCTGACAGAGCCATAGGTGTGGCTGGAGGAGAAGGGCCAACACGGATGGCCTAGCCTGCAACCTTGGAGCCCAGGCCGTGCTGGTTCCAGAGCCTGGGAATGGCTGGTGGGCACGTGTGGCATTTGGCAGCACAAAGGGCAGGGTGGTGGACACCAGTGGATGGTGTGAGTTGCGTGGGGAGGCCGAGGTATGTAGAGCCTGCAGCTGGCACAGGGTGGGCGCTGGTGGGCGCAGGGGCAACTGCAGTGTGAGCAAGGCCTGGGGTGGCCCCGGCATGCTGGCACATGCAAGGAAGTGTCCACTTTGTGTCATTGTAGCTGACTCTCAGTTTCTCCAGGGTCACGAACCTGGGGTGTGGCCCCTGCTTACCTAGGGAAGCTGAACCCCAGAGGTCAGGGCCCATCCCTCGGCGGTTCATCCAGGGTGCACAGAGCACCTCTCTGGTCAGCATTGTCTTTAGCAGGACTCTGGGAAGGGTGGGGGGTCTCTGAGAAGCCAGGACATGGCTTGTTTCTTCCTTCAGGCAGTTTGTTGCCTCAGCTCACAGACCTGTGAGGCACCGTTGGGAACTGGGTGCCACCTCCCTCCCTTAAAAGGTGTGGCCAACATCCGCCTTTGCGTGTATGAAATCTCAGCTGCAGCCCTGTGGGTTTGTCCCGGTTAGAGGATTCGGCCCCTTCTGGTCCTGCTGGAACATGGTGCTCCCCTGGGCTCAGTTCCCCAGTGGGTGAGGAGACTGTCCCTTGCTGGACAGAGGCCCTAACCTGGGGTGGGGCCATGTTGGGTATGAGCATGGCCCCCTGGGAAGGCTGCCTGTGGAGCCTGTCCCACTCTGGAGACTGCCTGCCTGGGCTGTGTCAGCAGACACGGCTTTAAAGCCCAGAGGGGGACGGTGACACAGCCTGCATGCCGGCCGGGGCTGACGTCCACAGTCATAGCTCCCCGGAGATCAGAGGGAGCAGACGCTCTGCCAGAAAAGCTCCCCCTACCCCCCTCATCTCTCCCATCAACACAACCAGCTGCTGTCTGGGCCCCACTATCTGCTTCTGAATTCATGACGGGCGCGCAGCGGTGGCTGCAGGCGAAGGACGGGCAGGCCATGGCCCCAGGGAGCAGTGGGCTGTGGGGTTTGCACAGTTAGGGCTGCACGCTGGGGCTGGTGTGTCCCAGGGTGGCAACTGCCCCCTCCTAGGAGGCCCTGTTTACCCGTGAGCTAGGGGCCTGTGGTGGGTAAGGAGGCCAGGGGACCAGGACCACCTCCTCTCCTGGCTTTATGATCCCGGGCACATCTGTTAACCTCTCTAGGTCCGTTTCCTCCTCTAAAATGGGGGTGGGGATCCCCAGCCCTGGAGGATGTCTGAGGTTCCAAGTGCTGGCTGCAGAGGCCTGCTGCTTGGGTGGGCCTCAGGTGGGGCTTGCTGGGCCTCGCAGGGGCTGCACTGGGGCCAGCCTGCCCATCAGACAGGAAGGGACCCTGGGGAGAGAGGGACAGGTGACGGGAGCCCCGGCTCAGGGTGTTCTGACTAACTCTGACCTGGCTCTGGTGGCGGCAGGCCCAGCTTCCTGGTCTGCGGGCCGCCATCTGAAACGCATTACCAATGCTTTGTAAACTCCACATCACTCGGCCACATGAAAGCCTGGGATCTAAAAATAGCCACTCCCAGAAGACGCCCCGCATTGGTGAGGCTCAGCTGACCTCTGCACGAACACCCACCACCAGGCCACCTCCCTTGCCAGGGAGCCCCGACTGGCAGGGCCACACCCACCCATGCTCCCAGCGTGGGTAGCCGCTGCCTGGGGCCACTTTATCTGGGCACAGATCTCACACAACTGGTCAAAGCTTCAGGCCCCAAGGCCTCACCCAGGGCAGAATGTCTGGAGGAGCCAGGCGGACGCAGTGGAGGGTGCGTTGCTGGCCCTAAGAACCTGTCCCCAGCACCATACATGTCTGGGACATCCACGGGGAAGCTCGTGGGAGAGCCATTGGAACCCACCCAAGGATGACAGGGGCTCCTATGGAGGGGAGCACAGAAAAGGGGCCCTGGCCCATGTCAGATGGCGGACAGGAGGCCCCTGTCTGACGTGCCGGGGCGAGGGGGGCTGGGGCCTGCCCGGCGTCCTGCGGGGGTGCTGGAGGGCCCACTGTAGCAGGAGGGGAGGGCGGACAGCTATGGGTCTCTGGGCCGCTGGGCTTGACTCTTTGCCCTGCGCTCTGTGGGTTCCCTTTCCCTATGGTCTCCATGACCAACTGCAAACCACTCTTTTCCCTAAAAATAAACACGCTTATGGGATTGGGGGAAGCTTTGTAGCTATCAGAGGAAATAATAGGGTGTTTAAGAAAATTACATTGCGTTTTAAATAACCAGCATGAAAGTCATTAAGTTTGAAGTTTCATTCAAATCAGATGGCTCTGTGGCTGGCCCAGTGGCCAGGCAGGCAGAGGGTGGGTGGGCCCTCCGGGACGCCATGGGGCAGCCTGGGGAGGGCCTCGCCGCAGCAGCAGTGAGGTCTCTGGTGGGTACAGCCGGGGGTCTAGGCGGCGTGGCCACTGAATGGGTGCCAGGCTGTGGCCACCACCCTGGAGCTTGCTGGCAGGCTTTGAGTCGGCATGCAGCCTGGAGCCACCCAGCTGTGGCAGGCTACCCCATGGGTGGGGCTGGGCTGACCACAGTCCACAGGGTGTGGGGACAGATGAAGCTAGGATTGCTTAGGCCACAAACGTTGATGGCTTTGTCGAGTTGGGAGTTTCAGGGATGATGGTTTGGATCAAAAAGGGCCAGAGAGGACCTACGGGGCCAGGGCCACATCTGTTGTCTTTACCGATGGAATCTCCATGCTCCATGTGAGGCATGATGCACAGTGGGTGCTCAGTAAACAGTTGTGGAAAGAGTAACAATAGCAATGATGCCAGGCCTGTGCCAGGAGCTTTTAATCCCAATATCAAGGTCTTTACAAGAAGCTAAGAAAGTAGGTACTATTATTGCTCCCATTTTGCAGATGGGAAAGCTGAGGCCCAGAGAGGTTAAGAATGTGCTAGTACCTGGCAGAGCCAGGACTCGGGCTCATGTCTGTTTTCTCTCAAAGCCCATGCTCCACACTGCCCTGCCCCTTGCTCTTGAATGTGTGGAGATGGGGCACTGCAGGCTGAGAAGCTGAGTATTTCCTCTGCTCCTGTTGGGTTCATGAGCTGGATCCCACTGGATTCCTCTGGCCCCAAGAAAGGATCTGGCCTTTGCCACCCTGCTGCGTGGGATCTCACAGCTCTGGGCCTGGGCCTCGGCTGGACCCTTCCCTCCCCGGATGGATGCCTGGTAAGGGCAGGACTCCCAGGGCCAGAGGGGCTGCATTTCTTGGTTGGAGACAGGAGCCCAGGGGTTCCACAGTAAATGCTCCCTGGCAGAGCGTTTACAGATGATACCGAAGAGTGACTCGGGTTCAGTGCATGACACGAGGACAGGCCCTGGCTTAGCTTGGAGCTCACCGTTGGATCTCTGTGGGCCCAGGTGCCCTCCTCTGTGTGGTCCAGGGCTGGGCTAGAGGGTTTCCTGGACTCTGAGTCACAGAGAATTGTTGGATGAGGATGCTGAGGGTGTCCCTGAGTGTGTCCCCACCCCCAGTGGGAAAGCTGTTTGGGAACCGGAGCCAACTGCCAGCCCCGCTGGGGCATTCAGAGAGCAGTTTCTTTTTCTCTGCCGCCCGCCCCCAGCCCTGGTGGCCGAAGGCCAGTCAGGAGCTCAGCAATCTGGCCCAAGAGCAATCCGGCCACAGCCCAAAGGAAACAGGGCCAACAGCCCCAGCCTGTACAGAGGATGGCTTTCCTGAAAACCCTGGTCCAGGGACGTGCTTGCCTTGGTCATTATTAGCTCAGTCCTGACATCAGCGCAGTGAGGTGTGGACATGCTCCCTGAGGACTGGGGGGCCCTGCACCTTACAAGTGCTGGAAGAGGGCTTTGAAGCTACTTCGTACAGGTCCCCCCAGGCCTCGAGGGGCACCTACCCCTGTAGTCACTGCCCCTAACCACCATGCTTCCTTGCTTCTTAGACAACTGGTCTCTCCACTCATTTTGAAAAATTGGGTTTTATAGATCCAGCTGGGTCCCCTTGGTGCCCTGTCTCACCCTCCCCCCATCCCCCTACCACTCCTCACTCACCCTGGGAATGTGGCCTTTTGCCCTCTCCCAGGTATTTTTATACGGCTCCACGCAGGTGTGTGTCTGTAAGCTGTTCGGTGTGGTTTGGGACCCCTAACTCAGCCTCATGAGGGAGCTCCACTGTGAGAGGCCCCTGTGGCAACTGGCAGCCCTGCCCTCCTGCCCCCACTGGCCCTGTGCACGAAGGGCCTGAGGGGAGCACACTGGGGCCTGAGGCTCCAGCAAGTCCTTCCACTCCTTGCTTTCTTTCCCGTGGGATAAACCGCAAGACTGAGTCCAGGCAGTGCCACTCAGGCCTTAACTGGCAGGAGCTGCCAGGGACAAGACTTGAGCGAGCTCCATGCCTGCGACCCAGAGGTAGGGCCATTCTCCTGGGGCTGGCTCAGGCTGGGCAGCGCTGACGCCCTGTCTTGTCCTTGCTCCCCAGGAGCTGACTGGTACGAATCCGGGGCTAGGGTGAAATCTCCACGTCCCTCCCTCCCACCCCTGAGCCATTGCTGACACTGGCCTCCTTGGGTCCTGGCCCAGCTGTCCATGTCAGGCAGCCCTTCCCCCTGGACAAGTCCTATAGAGAGCCACCCCAGCTGCCCTCGGCTGTCCCACCCTCCTTGCGTGTGGGGAGAGAGCACCAGCCGGACCCTGTGGGAGGGGAACCTTTGGTTTCCTTTAGTCGTTTATGACAGAACTAAAGTCATCTCAAGGACAGGGCTCGGCGGGGGTCAGAGCCATGCTGCCAGTCACTTTTTCCAAGAAAAGGTCTCGGCAAGGTGTTGCTGGCAAGATTGGTGGACCCAGCTCCCCGGTGGGCTGGAGACCCAGCGTTGTAGGGATGAGAATCTGGGAGCTACTGGCACCTTGGTCCCCGTGCTGGCACACCACCAGCCAGCCCAGGGGGTCTGTCGCTGGGTGATAAAGATCTTTGGCCAGGAGTTCCAAAGGGCTGGATTCAAACCCAGACCTGTCACTGAGACCCAGTGGCTGAGACCTTGGGCAAGTCCTTCAGCCTCTCCGGACCGCCCTTTCCTCTTCCGCAGAGGGGTGAGGAAGCCTGGTGGGGTCCTGGGGGGGGCAGAGCTCTGCATGCAGGGAGGTAGGCCAGCAGCAGCGGGGGCTGCCGTCTCTACATCTGCACCTCTGCCGCTTTGCTCCTGCCTTTCCCGCAGAGCCTATGGCTTTGTTCCCAGGGGCACAAACCTTCTGAGCTCCTCCCATGTCCCCTTCTGCAAAGCCTCACCTTCCCTACTGCCAAAGACAGGCTGAGCTCCGAGGCTGTGTCCTGGCCCGGGCTCTCAGGTGGCTGGGCTCCGCAAGAGGGGCCGCCTAGCCATGGGGCTGCTGCAGAGTCCCCAGGCCGTGTGTATGTCGGTAGCACCAACTAGCAACTCTTCTGCAGCAGCTCCTGGAAGCTTGTATTTTCCTCTAAAAACATCCTGTCCTGAGGGGCGTTCACCTCAAAGAGGAGGAAGGAAAACACAAACGAATGCATAGAAACCACTGGAGGCCGTGGGCCAGGTCACTTGGCTCAGCGAGGCTCAGCTAGCTCCGAGGGTGACTCGGGGTGGGGCTGGGTTTAGAGCAGACCTGTGGTTTGCCAGGGCTGCAGGCAGGGACTCCCGCCCTCACCTCTGCTTGTGGCAGGGCTGTTATCTGATGTCGAGGCCAGGCAGCTGGTGGACTGGCCACACGCACCTGGCAGGGCTCTGTGCAGCCATGGAAACAGCCCTGTGCTGGCAGGCAGGACCAAAGCCTCTGGTCCATGAGGGTGTGGTCCTGCCAAACCCCAGCCCTCCAGCGCAGCCACAGCCCCGTGTTCTGGGGTGGGTGTCTGGCACAAGGCGTCCAGCATGCTGTGGGAGGCAGCTCTTGGGCTGTCCTCTGAAGAGTACCATGTCCTGGGCAGTGGGGCTCAGCGTGGGCACTGGGGGTGAAAGGGCATGAGCGCAGCTCAGGGTATGTCTGCAGGGGTAGGGTCTGCAGGAGCCCACACATTGAGGCCCACTTGGTATGCAAGCAAGTCTCCTCGAAGATTTTGGGGGGCCTGCTTCCCTTTTATGGAAGTTCGCTTTTATGGTCCCAGGCCTTGGGGGAGCTTCCCACTCAGCAACTGGCCAGCCTCCTTAGCACTTAAGCACCACTGGTGCTGAACAGTGGATGCCAGCTCCAGACACCAAGGCCAAGGAGCTGTGGGGCTGCCCAGAGGGTCCTGGAGCTGGGAGAGGAGCCTGGAGGAACTGACCAAGGCCAGAGTCAGTGCAGGGCCAGTGTGTGGATGGAGCCTGGCTCAGAGCTGACAGGCCTGGCTCCTGGCAACGTGGGGAAGAGAAGTGAGGAGTGGAGGGGGCCTTGAGCAGGGTCACTGTGTGGGTGGCATGGGGGAGCTGGGCCAAGGACCTGAAACCCAGCCTGCACTGTGCTCCCCCAAGCCATGCGTCCTGGCATGGGCCTGGCTGCCTGTCCTGAGGAAGGGGTACTTTGTCTAATGCCCACAAAGGTACCATTTGGACGAGCAGCGGCCGTGGCTTTGTCTGGTCATTCTGACTCCCGGAAATAGGTACTGCAGGCAGGCGGAAGGCAGGGTAGGAGGGGGCTCAGGGTCCTAGGTGCCAGGCAGGATGTTCCTGACTCTGAGCAGTGGCTTTAGCTCCCCCCAACCTCCTGTGTGCTGCTGTGACCCTGTGGCCAGCCCTAGCCAGGGCACTCTGTCCAGTGCTGCCACATTTTCTCTAAATACGGGCTCAGTCTGGGCAGGCCCTGCCTACCCACACTGCTAGAGACCTAACTCTGAGGACCCAACCCTCATGGATGTAACAGAAATAGTGCAGGGTGCAACCTCAGACCTCAGCAAGGGCAGGGAGACAGAAGGGGATGCACAGCAACGTTGGGCCAGGGCAACAGTCGGCAGGCCTTCGGGGCGGGGTGGGCTCCTGCTCAAATGTGAAGGGTAGGAAAGGCTTCCAGAAGAAGCCTCATTTGTGATGACGCCTGAAAGATGGATAGGAGTTGGGGAGGCTAAGAGTGGCTGTCTGGCATCGCTGAGGATGGAGAGCCTACAGAGGCGCCCCTCACGGTGACCTGATGGGGGGCTGTGTGGCTGTAGGCAACTTTCTCAAGCAGGTGATGCCTGTCCAGATTGGTCGTCATTTACCATGTGACATTTACCATGCTCTTTCACCTCTGTGCCTTGGTGGAGAGAACAGTGATCATCAATAGCCCACCTTTCTGTCTGGTCAGGCCCTGCCCCAGAAGGAACAGAGGTTCAAGGTGTGGATCTGCCATTCCTTCTGGGGGCTCGTCCCCAAGAGCCTCTCCTTTGCTCCAGAGCAGAGTTGGAAACCTCCAGGGACCAGGAGTTAAGAGACAGGTCAGCTTCTGGCAGGTGAGTGCAGGTGGCAGGCAGCGGCACTCCAGCACTGGGGGTTCTGCAGGCCTTCATTCAACAAGTCCAGGGACTGTCTCAGGACCTGGACAGGCAGAGATGACTGACAAGCCCATTCTGCCAGTCCCTTCAGGACCTGCAGGCTGATCTCTGCACCAGGTGGGCATTTCTGCCTTCTAGGCCAATGGAACCCAACCCAGGTCATGGTCCTTTCCAAGCAACTGACCCTTAGACTGAGGTCAGCATGAGGAGCCAGAGGAAATGTGGAAGGTTGTGAGAGCATGGAGGTGGGGTGGGAAAGGTGCTGAGAGGGAGCTGGGCCCCTGGCCGGAGAGCCGGCCCGAGTGACTGGGCCATGGCTGGGCCACTGCAAGCAGGGCAGAGCCGGGCTAGGGCCCTGGGGCCATCTCTGGTGATCACCGGCAGGCAGGTAGGGGGTGTGGCCAGAACACCAGTAATGGGGGTCCTGACCTACTGGAACATTTTTTAGGGTCAGGAAGCCCTGGCTCTGGTAGCTCTGACCAACCAGGCTGGAAAGGGAGACAGTAGCTGCAGGACCGGGACTCCCTCCCTACTGCCTCTTGTCCTGTCCTGGCCATGGCGACCTGATCGCAGAGCCTTTGCAGCAGTGGTGGAATTCCAGCTCCGCCTCTGACTAGCTGTGTGACCTTGACCTGTAGATCCTCTCTGTGCCTGACTTTCCTCATCTATTGAATGGGCATAGTAATTGTTCCTATGTCACAGGTTTGTTTTAGGAGTGTGAGTTGAACTCTGTAAAGTGCTCAGAGCTATGCCTAGCACAATGAGATGTCATTAACAGACGTTGTCCCCTCAGCCTGGCACATAGTAGGAGCTCAGCCAGGAAATGCATAATGATTGAATGTGTCTGCCAATGGCAAGCAACCGAGAATCCTGGTGTGTGTGTGTTGGGGGGAGCTATGGGGTGGGTGCCTCTCCAGGCACAGTCCCCTGCCCCAGGGAGGCTTTCTTAGGAGGGCGTAGTCAGGCCCTATATGCTCCCCCAACCCCAGTCTTGAGGCCAGAGGAAGCATCAACTTTCTTCTCTGGGAAAGTGTCGCAGGGCTCAGGCGCTTGGGGTTTTCAGAGTCAACCGTCAGAGGCGAGGGAGTTTCTCTGCCGGTGGTGGCAAGGGCTCTCAGGGCGCGCAGTGAGCAGACCGCTGCGGTCTGCAGGGAAAATGCCGGTCTGCAGGGAAAATGCCGACGGTGTTTATTTTTCACCTGAGCCTGCAGGAAGTTGTGGGGGGGCTCTGAGGAGGGGAAGGGGGCAGCCCAGCCAGCCCAAGCTAAACCTCAGGGCAGAGCAGACTTGCTTTAGGAGTCCCTCCGCCTGCCCAGCCCTGTCCTTGGGCTGCTGCCAGGCTGCAGCCTGCTCAGGAGGAGGCATGCCAGGGCGCCTCAGTGAGGAGTTTCCAGCCATGGGCCAATGGGAATATCCTGAAAGGACGAGGAGCCCCTCTGTGACAGTAGATTTTGAGTGTGGCATGGGAAAAGCAGTAAGAGCTGTGTAGCAGCTCCTGGCCCCTGGCCCCAGGCTGAGTCCTGGACCCATCCTGGAGTCAGGAGTGCGGAGGGGGCAGAGGTTCTGGGGGATGATGCAGGCAAAGGCAAAGAGCAGGGGTCCTGGCCAAGGTGTGTGGACTGCTGTTGAGTCTTTCATTCATTTGCATGCCCCACTGTGCTGTGAGCACTTAGTGAGTATCCAGCATTGTGCTCGACACTCTGCCTTCAGAGGTAAGAAAGGTGGGGTTGAGCCCTGGCCAGGGTGGCTCAGTAGGTTGGGACCAGCCTGCAAACGGAGGGGCTGCCAGTTCAATTCCCAGTCAGGGCACATGCCTGGGTTGTGGGCCAGGTCCCCGGTAGGGGGTGTATGAGAGGTAACCACACATTGATGTTTCACTTTCTTTCTCCCTCCCTTCCCCTCTCTCTAAAAATAAATAAATACAATTTTTTTTAAAAAGAAAGACGCTCAGGGCCTGGTGGGGAGAATCGACTCAGGCCTCTTACCCTTGGAGGCTGGGCAGTCACCATCAGGGGAAGGAGAGGAGGGGTGCTGCCATCACTGGGTTCCCCATGCACACACCAAGCCTCAGACAACCCCACCCTGTTGTCTGGGCAGCCTGGCCCTGGGACAGCCTTGTGCTGAGGCTGTGGAGCGGGACGTTCCTCCGGCAGACGGGTGTGTGGGGCACTGGGCCCTGTGCCAGCTAGTTCCCCCTGGCTACCACCACCAAGCATGGAGGGGGCTGGAGAGTGAGGCTGAAGGGCAGCCGGCATGGATGTGGGAAAGACTGGCCAGGTCCTCAGTGCCCTGCCCTGCCCTGCAGCCCTGGCCACCTCAGGGCCTCCAGCTGCCAGCAGGCTTTCTGCTCCCCCTGCCCACCTGGCACCTCTCCTGTGCTTTGGCTGCAGACTCCTGTTTAATGAGGCTTTTCCTCAATTCCCAGGGAGGGCTGGTAGACAGGGTGAACCCTTTGTCCACCAGGCAACGCCTCACGCCCCACCCTGCTGGCCGTCACCCACATACCTGCTGGGCCGGAGGCTGTAGGCCGAGCTGAATCCTGCGGTTTCCCAGGCCTGGCCTGAGCTGTGCTGCATCCGGGGGCTTAACCAGCCTGGCTGAGGAGGGTCAGCTCTTGCCCTCCCTCAAGGCTTCCTGGCCAAAGTTAGCCCTCCTGGGGGAGAGGGGGGTCCTGCTAAGAAACCACTGAGGAGCCATCACCCACACCCTCCGCCCAGCCCTGCTCCAGGCAGAGTGGGGCTCTGGGACTGTCTTCCTGCAGCTGGTACCATGGACCTCAGGCTCTGCTGCTGAGGTTTCCTTGGGCCAGAGGTGCCCACCTGGCAGCCAGGTGTACGGCCCTGAGGGCCGCGGTGCCAGAGCAGGGCTGAGCACCAGGGTTTTCTCCGAAGAGCTGAGACTCAACAGTCCCCTGTGGTCCAGACGGACCTGTGGAGGTGTTCGTGCCACCTGGTGGGCCAGGGCTGCAGGTGTGTGGCCCTCAGGCAGTGAGGGCCTTCAGTCCCAGGTTCCTGAGGCAGCGGACCCTGAGGCTCAGTCACCCTGGCTGCCATGAAGCCTGCTTGTGGCTGATGCTGTCCTAGGAACCTATCAATAAAAAGTCTCCAGAGGCTTCCAGGAAGCTTCCCACCTGTATGGGCCCTCAGCTCGTGTTCCCAAAAGTTCTAGGAGATGAAGCAGGACCATGGCATCTGTGACCAGTGAGGTGGCCAGGGCTGGCATATTCATTCTCATTTTACAAGGGGCAGACTGGCCCAGGGTCCCACAGTGGAAAGGTCAGTGAGCCTAGCTGGGCTTCCCAGCTCACTTCTCATCATGGTCCACTTAACATCATTGCTGGAGGCTGTGGCGTGTGGCGAGTCCTGGGCACAGTGAGGAGAGGGCAAGGGAGTGGGGGCCTGGGCCTGTGGAGCTTGGAGGCCCAGGTGAGGCCGATGGAGGCTGGAGGCAGGGGAGCACGGGGACCTGATTTGGGAGACTGGCTGGGGGCAGGAGGCAGCTTCAGTCATCCAGGAGAAACGTGGCTGTGGCTTGGACCGGGTGGGGGGCCAGGAGGGAGGAGGAAGTGGTTGGACTCTAAGTATATTCTGAAAGTAGAGCCACTAGGACTTGCTGACAGAGTGGATGTGGAGTGTGGAAGAAAAAGAAGAGTCGAGGATGACTCCAAGGTGTCTGGTCTGAGCAACCAGGAGAATGGAGCTGCCGTTCATTGAGGAAGATGGAGGGGAGCATTTGGGCGGAAGTCAGAGGTTCTGCCTTGGCCATACTGAGTTGGGGCAGCATTTTAGACCTATGGCCAGTGTTCATGAGTAAGCCTTCGGAGAGGGGAGTTCCTAGCAGAGGTGGGCACTGGAGACACGCACGTGGAGCCGTCAGATGAAGGCCCGTAAAGCCAGGAGCCTGGGGGAGGACACCCTGGGAGTGAGGGAGACCGAGAGCCAGGGGCCAGGTTCAGGTTAGGGCATGGAGAGGGGGAGGAGAGGAAGCAAGGCAGAGGACGAGTAGCCAGTGAGGACGGAGGAACATCAGCAAGTGAGGTGCTCTGGAAGGCTAGCGGAGAAACCATTTCAAGGAGGAGGGAGAAATCAGTCATGTCCACTGCTGCCGAGGTCAGGTCACATGAAGACAGAACTGACCACTGAGTTCAGCAGCGTGGAAGTCATGGAGACCCTGACAAGAGAAAGCCTGCAAGTGGCACAAGACTCCCCCAGCTTGCCCAGGAGGCCTGGCCTCGGAGCAGCACCCAAGGCCCAGGGACAGCAGGTTCCTGTCGTCGCCCTCCCACACCAGGTGGTGCTGCCAGTGGGCTGCCCGGCGTGCCTGCGTCTGAGCCAGCCCCCACTCTGCATTGTCAGGCTGAGTGTGTGGCCTGTGGGCGGCCCAGCAGCAGAGGGCAAGGGAAGCGCAATGAGGGTCGCTGCCTGTACACCTGCGAGGGCTCTGGGCGGACAGAGGACTTTCTGCACGATCCTTCCTCATTACCTGACACCGAGTCACTGAGCTCTTGGGTGTTGTCTGGCTTGCTCCTCACACCTCACAGCCCTATGAGCATCTCCGTTTTGTAAGAAAACAGATGCTCAGGTAATGCAGTAAGTTCTTGGAGGCCACACGTTAGAACTAGGATCTGCACATGGCCGGTCCGCTGCTCCTCAAGTTCGCAGCAGAGAGCTCTTGATGGGGCTGCAAAGGGAAGCTCACCTACCCACGGAGGCCAGACAGGCACTAGCCAGAGGGGAGGTATCAGGCTCAGGGAGGGGCTGTGGTGCCACATGCACTGCAGTTGCAGAGGAGGAGCCACCACCGCTGGGACATCAGCCCTGTTTGTCAGGCTGCTCCCCCAAGCCCTGAGGGGGAGGTTGCAGCCCGTAGCCCAGCCTCAAGCTCCCCTGGGGCAGGTTGTGGGAGCTCATGTCCACCTGGTAGCCTCACCCTTTGCCTGTCTACAGTTCATACTCTCCCTTCTCTGTAGCCTCACCCTGGACCCCCAACACCCAGTGCCAAGGGACTTGTGCCGGGCCTCCTCACCATGAGCTTCCCTAACCTTTCCCCAGACCTGGGGACAAGGGACGATGGGCCCCAGCCATTACACAGAACAGAAAAACTGAAGCCCAGAGATGTTGCGGAGTCCAGCTAAACCCAACTAGTGGGAAATTGCACCCACAGGGTGGGAAGGAGCCCAGCGACAACCTCTCGTTACTGTCTCGCCCCAGAGAAGTCACTCATCTGTGCTCAGCCAGCAGCACCCGCACCCCTGGACTTAGTGAGTGGGAGCCGAGCCTCAGTTGCAGACATCTCCAGGGCTGCACAGATATGCCCTGAGGACAGGCAGATCTCCACCCTGAGCCGCAGCCCCCTGTGCCTGGGTCACACGGGGAGCCCCCTTCTCAGCCTGAGTCACCTCATGATACACCCATGTGACTGGTATGAAAAGTAAGAGTCCTGTGGTGCTGAGGAAACAGGAAGTGTGGGGTTGGGTGGGTTGGCCCTGGAGGGAGCCTGGCCCTACTTGGCCCCTCCCCCAAGTTGGAGGGTGGAGGGGGGCTCTCCCTTTTGTCCCCCAAATTCTTTTACGCCTGAGGTGGGACAGGGGGTCAGATTCAGGACCCCTAGTCTGGGGGCTGCAGCAAGCTGCTAGGGTAGGTCAGGTCCTCCAACCTTGTCCTGATGTGTATGGGGCTAGAGGCTCTGATCAAGTCAGAGGGCCTCTGAGATACTGGGGGACCTCTGAAGCCCAGAGGCAGGAAGAATCTCCCGGACAGGAGGTGTGCCTCCTGGGACTGAGTGCACAGAAAGACTGAGAGGCTCTCTGGAAGGTGTGACTGCTTGGGGCAAGCCTGGGGGTGGGGGCAGGAGGGCTGGACCACTGGACACGGCCTGGTTCGAGTGGTACCTGCTCCTATGAGCCTGTGGTTTTGACTGACCCCATTTTACTTGACAGTTGAGTTGCCCATACATACAGCTAATGGGGGCTCTGCCTGCATGGAGCCCAAGGCCCGTGCCTGCCTCCCTCGGGTCTCTCCCCACATTCACCCATCCTCTTTGTTTTTCAGCACAACAAGACCAGCCAGCCTGCCCACGGCGTCCCCCAGCTCTCCCCTCTCTACGAACACTTCAGCAGCCCGCACCCCACACCTGCACCGGCCGACATCAACCAGAAGCAAGGTAGACCTGGGGTGGGAAGGGGCCCAATGAGACAGGTGGCTGGCCCTTTTTACAACTGGAGAACATGGGGCTCTGCAAAATCAGGAACCCCTCACCCCCTGCAAAGTTCCAGAAAGCTGGATCAGGGGGCCTGGGGATACCAGAGGGCTGGGAGAGGCGGTGCCCAGTGGAAATCTGAAGGCTTCAGGTTGAGGTGGGAACCTCCCAGTGCAGTATGAGAGCAGGCGTCTGTGTGAAGCTGATAACTATAAAACTTGCAGGCTTTCCCTCCCCCAGTGAGAAAATGGAAAGTGGTGGTTGTGATGGCTGATTCACCTCGGCCTCAGGCAAAGTCATTCTGAAATCAGCCACTGTCGACTGTGGGAAACCTGCTGACTCAAAGGGGGGTGAGGGGTGATTTGGAACTCTGGCTCCACAGGCCAAGTTCCCCCAGACTAGGGGCCCTGGCAGAGGCGCTCCAGTTGCAGACTGGTGGTGGCGAGGCCTGGTGTCCCATCCCGGAATGGCTCCAACTCTACCAGTGGCCAGCCAGTGTCCTCGGGCAGATCACCCACCTCCTCTGCCCTGGGCTCCCTAGCCTGCAGGTGAAGCACTGCTGCCACACTGGGATAGTCCTGAATGAAGCCGTGTGTCTGGTACTCTCTTAAGGGCGGGGGATCTCAGAGCCTCCCCCCCACCCACAGGAGGCTGTAGGATGCAGGAACTAGCTAAAGGGGCTTCTGAGTCAAGCTAGCTTACTCGGCCCCTCTCCACTGCAGTTCACAGGCCTCTGCAGACCTCTGACCTCTCTGGCTTCTACTCTCTGACCTCAGGCAGCATGGGACAGCTCCCCCACACTGTGAGCTGGTAAGTGTGGGCCTGATGGGAGAGGGGCACTTTCCGCTGACTGGACCCATACCTGCCCTTCTGTTTTCCTCCTCCATCCTGTGCTGATCACCGTTGCCATCTCTGTATAGGTACCAGGGCTGGCCAGCAGCTCTAGCCATTCCCCTGGTAGCCTGACTACTCCCTTTAGGAAGACAGGAGACTAGGCTGTGGTCTCAGCCCTGATGCCCTTGAACTCTGCTTCAGTGTCTGAGACTTCAATGAGAGAACCCTGGGCTGCTTGGGGCCATATGAGTGAGGAAGAAAAGGGAGGCCTGAGCAGGAAGGTAACAGCAAGAATGGCCATAAACGAGGCTGTTGCTTCTCAGCCACCTGGTGGGCAGGAGAATACTTCTCACTTGCATCAATGCCTGCTGCTGGCTGGTCACTTCACCGATCAGCTTGAGGGGCAGGGTCCCTTCTTTGCCCCTATGGTGGCTACTTGAGCCCAAGCCCCTAGCCATGAAAAGCTGGCCTGGATGGACCCTAAGTCAGTAAGCCCAACTGTGGGCCAAAGGGCCTGTCTTCATTTGGAGTTGGTCTAGCAGGCTAGCTGGCCCTTTGTTGGCAACCACAGTGTGAGACTTGAGCAGGTCTCAGCCTCTCTGGCCTGGGGCACTCACTTCACAGGAGGAGAGCCTGGCTTCCCAAAAGGGCAGGGTAGGCCAGAGGCCCAACCTAGGAGCCTGCCTGTTCCTTTCCACTTGCCCTTTATCCATGTATCCCTCTATGTCTAGATTCTCCTTGAACAAAGCTCCACTCTGAAAACCAACTAGGGCTACTCCCACAAGTACCCTCAGGTTTGAAGTGTGCCAGGCAAAGGACCTGGGCACCAGAGAAGCACTGCTGACGCTGGTTGATCCTAAGGTCCCCACCCTTGCAGAACTCAGTCTGTGCCACCCAGACAAGAGGCCAGCCAGTGGCAAGGCGCTGTTAGCAGGCTTTGACTAGGAACTGTAGGCATCCAGGAGGCACCTCATCTGGCTTGGGATCCCAAGGGCTTTGGGGAGAAAGGGTCATTTAGGATGGCCAGGAACTGAAGCAGGCAAAGTGGGATGGGAGCACAAGCTTGATGCTGTCAGTAGAGGGTGCAAAAGCCCTAGGGCAGGTGTCAACTCTGTACTGACAGGGACATTTCATTTCAGGAGGCAAGGCTGGAGGGGACCTGGGGGCCCGCTGAGCCAGCTCCTGGTAGAGTGGGGCCATTTCTATCCCTGAGGCAGCAGTACAAGCCTGTAGAGGGAAATAGGTGCAGCATAGGTTGCCCTCTGGTGGCAGATGCTTAAAACACACTGGAATGGTCCAAGCACAAGCTGATTTGCCTCACAATCTAGGGTCCGGCTGGAGCATGGAGGGAAGTCCTTTCCCACATATGGCCAGTAGCAAGACTGCTAACAGCTGTCTCTCCCAACCACAGGCCCAGCCCTCCTCTCTACCCCCTGTCCCCTTCCTGCGGATATAGACAGCACTTCCCTGCCCCCACTGCAGCCCCTGGCGCCCCCTACCCCAGGTGAGTCCCCTACCCTGCAGCCAGGCTCCTGCTTCCTGTTGCCCAGGCTTCAGTGCCCACACAAGTCCATGCCCAGGTCACTGCTTGCCCTGTGCTAGTTGTTTGTCCATCCGTCTGTTTGTCATTCTGCAGCCTCTTGCTGCCCTGTGCCTGAGAATGGAGCCAGTGGGACTGCAAGAGGCCTATAAGCCCAGGCCAGACTGCAACAGAGCACCCCAGAGCAGTCAGGGACAGTGCATGCACACGGGTGCTCATGCTCCTGCCTCCATGCATGCATGAGCCAGCCCATGTGCAGGTGTGCATGCACTCACCACTGTTCTGCATCCCTGCTGTGGGAAGGGCCGGTCTGGACTTACCTGGGCATTCCCTGAGCTCTGCCTGAGCTGAGGCAGCATTTTTACGTGTCTCCAAGCTCTGGCCTGCTTAGAGACCCCACACCTATTTAAGCAGCAAGGGGCAGAGTGGTATCCATAGAACAGAAAACGAAGTGGGAGGTGTGGGATGTGTGTGTGTCCCTTTCCTTAGCATGTATCGTTCACTGACCAAGTGAGCTAAGTATGGAAGAAGGAATTCAACAGACTTTTCTAGAGCTGTGCAGTTCACAGGGCAGGAACACCAGCAGATGAATGCTATGTGGTGTTGGGGGGGACCCAAGGAGACCCAGGCCAGACCTGCTATGTCACAGAGCTTCTTGAAAAGGGTTAAGATCCCCTGAGTAAGGGGGGCAAAGGGAACAGCAGTAGCTAGGGATGGCTGGGGCAGGAAGTGATGAGAAATGGGAAACGATGAGGCTAAAATGGCCAGCAGAGATGGTCAGCAGGGCTCTGGGCAGTGGGAGAACTTCAGCAAGAGCAGTCAGGAGCACTCAGGTGCTATTAAAAGGATGTGTCAAGAGAGTCCCAGAGGAGTCCCGTCAGATAGGTGAGGAAGCCCCCAAGGCAGTCACAAGCTCATGAGGCTGATCTGGAGAGGGCAGGAGGTGACAAGGGGCGAGATTCAAAAGCTATTTTACGCCTTAATTTAGTCATCACCTAAATGATGTATAAATAGATTTTTGTAGTATTGTCTGTGTAATGTTTTGGGAGCAGGTATTTGTATATGTTGGTGTTTGTATGCAGGCTGGTGGGGCTGGGATCTCTGTTCACCTGTCCTCATTTACTGTGCAGGGCCTCTGTGTGTCCCAAGATCTGGCCTGTGCACACCTGGCTTAGAGTTAACTCTCTTCCTGCTTCTAGGTTCACCCACCCATCCCTGATGCTAGGTTCTGGCGTACCTGGTCACCCAGCAGCCATTCCCCACCCAGCCATTGTGCCCACCTCAGGGAAGCAGGAACTGCAGCCCTATGATCGCAGCCTGTGAGTGAAAAGGCACACAGTGGGGAGGAGGGAGGGAAGCAAGTGAGCAGACCCCAGGCTCCCATCTGTCTGTTGGCCAGGATACACATTTCTTCTACCAGGCTGAAGGTCTGCTGCCTGGAAGCTCCGAGGACTATCAGAGAAGGCCTCCAGCCAAACTGTCTTGTGGCTTTTGCCACTGACCACTGTTTTTTTGAGCTTCAGAAGCAGGAGGGAGTAGGTGGAGTGGGAAACAAAAATTTAGTTTAAGCCAAGATGGGAGTGGCTGAGAAATCCTTATACATGCTTTTCTTACTTAGCTGCAATATACCTGTAAGGAACTAACTCTGCTCATCAATTTTGGAGCAGCTTAAAAAAAGAGATTCCGTTTACAAAAGCCAAAGTATCCATGCCCTTACCCCATGCACTGGATATAGTAGAGGAGGGTAGTAGCATTAGGTCAGCATTGTGGGGGCTCCCAAGTGATCTGGACATGCACCCCACAGGAAGACGCAGGCAGAATCCAAGGTAGAAAAGGAAACCAAGAAGCCAACCATCAAGAAGCCACTCAACGCCTTTATGCTGTACATGAAGGAGATGAGAGCCAAGGTCATTGCGGAGTGCACACTCAAGGAGAGTGCTGCCATCAACCAGATCCTGGGCCGCAGGGTGAGACCACGGGCAGGTGGGCTGATGGGGGTGGCCCCTGACCCCCTCCACCCTGGTGCAGCCTGCTCACTCCCTGATGCACTCCCTCTGCGCCCCCTTTCCCTCTGCAGTGGCATGCACTGTCACGAGAAGAGCAGGCCAAGTATTACGAGTTGGCCCGTAAGGAGAGGCAGTTGCACATGCAGCTATATCCAGGCTGGTCAGCGCGGGACAACTACGTGAGTGGCCAACAACACACAGTAGGGATGGGTTGGGGAACCTTTCAGATTCCATGCCCCACAGCACAGTCTCAGCAAGGAAAGCAGGACTACTGTCCTGAAGGCACAGAAGAGGGGAGATGGTGGACTTGGAGGGGTCCAAGGATTCCCATAGCTAGCTCAGAAGAGGGTCAGGCAAGGGGAGCTGCCCATGAAGGCAGGCCTGTGTCCTTTTTTCCACCCAGGTTCTAACCCCACTCCATGCAGGGCTATCACCCTATATTTGATTTGGGCTCATAAGCAGAAGAGAGGAAGTGGTCTGGAAGTTACCTCTCCCATTCAAAATGGAGACCAGTGTGGGAAAGAGAGGAGGAACCCCTAATTGTCTCATGATTTACCTAGCAAGAACTGCAATCAAGAAATGCCTGGGTCCCCAGATAGAGACACTGTGCCTGGAATCCAGTGTGCCAGTGGCAGCCAGGCTAGGCAGCTGACTGCAGGTATCCCAGCCACTCTCTCACTGGGGTTAGTGTCTACCTCCTAGATCTGATGATTCTCTCCCTTTGTTTCCTGCAGGGGAAGAAGAAGAGGCGGTCCAGGGAAAAGCATCAAGAATCCAACACAGGTGAGACCTTCCCTCAGCAGCAGTGAGGTTCCTCTCCAGGTCCCCATTTGATAAGGATCACTAGTCTGGCACAGAGGGAGGGGCAGAGTACTCAGCCACCAACCTTCAGTGCCTGGGCCCTGGGCTCTCTGGAAACATGGCCTGCACCTTGCAAGTCAGATCCCCACTTGAGGAACAGCTATACTAAGTCCTAGGGAAGACCAGCAGAAGCTAGTTCACACAGCCATGGTGTGCAGGCCCACCGTGTTTGCTAGCCCTGCCGTGCTCACAGCTCACCTCTGCCAGGGGAAGTTAGTGAGGAACTAAGATCCACGCTAAACCCAACACTGCACCCTAGGGGTTCTGAGGTGGACAGCATTCTGTCTGCATGAAGACTGACCCAGACCCCACGCCTATGTCCATGGTCACACAGCCTGCTGGCTAGTGCCTGGCAATTTACCCCCACCCATCATTTTTCATGGCAGTGCTGTGTAGAGGACCGAGGGATCCCACACTCTGCTGCCAGTGTCCTTCATGTGGGTGGATTCCTGTCCCAACTCTGATCCACATTCATGAATGACTTTCTCAGTTGTGCTACTCACCCACACTCCAACTAGGGCAGGGCAGGCTTCAGCCCTTTTTCTGAGGTTGAAGAATGGGTTTTACTTTTCATCTGGAAAAGTGTGTAGAGTAAGTTTAAGCCACAGCATGGAGGATATGGGTTAGGCAGATAGGGTGCTGGCAAAAATAGGGGCAGGGAGATAAACTGGCAGGGAATTCAGGGGTGGAGACAGACCTAAAGCAGAGGAGGCTACATCTGAATCCCCAAGAGCCTCCCTGGGTTCCTTCACAGCTCTTATGCTGCAGAAAGCCCCATAAGCCAGAGGAGCCAGTACGATAGGGTCCTCTCTCTTCCCCACCATTCTTCCCACTGCCTCTTCCGCCCCACTGGGTGCCATGCACACCTTTTCTGATACTTTGGCTCTGAGCCCTAGGGCTTCCCACTGGGGCTGGCTCTGCCATGGAGAGGCCCTCTGCCTTTTGGGGCTGTGGGGTTCCTATAACTGGCTAACACTGATGTTACCTCTTCTTTCTGGGCCCTGCTCTGCCCTGCTGCCTGCCTGCTCGCCCTCTGCCCTGCTCTGCCCCTCTGGCATGGCTGTGAGCAGACCCTGGCTCGCCTAAGAAATGCCGTGCTCGCTTTGGCCTCAACCAGCAGACGGATTGGTGTGGTCCGTGCAGGTGGGTTTGTCCCCACCACCATCCTCCCTTTGCTTCAAGCTGCTTCCCTGACTCTGCATATGTTCTGCTGGGCCTGTAGCCTTCCTTTGCCCACCCCCACACCCCAACCTCCTAAGATACCTGCAGATTGTGGAGCCCATGCCTCCTAAGAATGGTAGCGAACACTGAACAGAGTTTGTAGGAAAAATCACTTGGGTCTAAGTGGAAGGAGGGGAAGAGACAATGTTCTAGAAGGGAAGGGAAGGCAAGCTCAAGAAGGTAGTTCTGATGCCTACAGTCCTCAGGTAATGACAGTTTGGTGCTAACCAGGCCTAGCTGGTCCTCAAGTAGCCAAATAACAGCATTCAGGTGGCCTCAGCCCCTGGTCCCAGGCCTGAAAGTCATTAATGGCCAACCAGGTCCATCACTTCAAGTTGGGATCCCTGTCTGAGCCTTTAAAGCTAAGGAAAAAAGACTACTATAGTAGAAAATACCATGAATAACCTGGATGCCAAGTGGCAAACTCATCTTTTACCAAGACCAGAGGGCTGGAGAGGAAGGGAGAGAGGAGCAGGCCTTGTAGCAACAACTCTGTTCCACCACCCAGCAAAGATGGCTAAAAGTTGCCTAATTCAGGTTCACACCAAGCCTTGTAGGGCTGAGGCTACTCCAGATAGCTAGTTCACTGACTCTAAGTAATGTCTGTCCAGCCCCTCAGGGTGGGCTGCCCGCCATGCTCCCTACCCAAGGGCAAAACGGAATCGGGGGGAATATATGTATGTGTGTATGAGTCCATGGTGGGAGGCAACCCTATCCCCACTGGAGGTCCTCGTCCTACCCATCCCACACTACCCAGAAACAGACTGTGTCCCAGAGAACTTCAGATGGTTAGAATGGATGAGAAGAATTGCTGTCCATTTCTTCCTCCCCTTCTCTGCCCCTAACCTAGCTCTGAGCACTGGGATTGCTCAGCCCAAGAAGTGACAAGCACTGCAGCACCCTTGCCTTAATGCAGATGTGAACCCCACAGAAACACATGAAACAGAGGCTCAAAGGCCCAGACTAGGATATGGCTTCCCTGGAAAACACCCCACAGGCCCCAGCTACAAAAGGCCCCTGTGCCACCATGTGGCTGTGCTGAGAACTGCACCTGTCCACTGTCTGGCAAGGCCCAGCAGAGTAGCAGTGCTGATTCAGTTCTGAAGGCATAAACACATCACCCATGTCCTGGGGAGAGGGGACAAGAGGTCATCTAGGCCTGTGCAAGGACAGCATTTTTTGGTTGTGGTGTATGACTATGAATTCACCCTCTGTTTACAGATAACTCTCTTCACTATTCCTAGGAGGAAAAAGAAATGCATTCGGTACTTACCCGGAGAAGGCCGCTGCCCCAGCCCCGTTCCTTCCGATGACAGTACTCTAGGCTGCTCCCGGTCCCCAGGCCCCCAGGATTCACCCTTATACCTCCTGCTGCCCCACTTCCCCACAGCACTACTTGCTAGCCCTGCGGAGTCAGCGCCTACATCACCAGGTCTCTCAGCAGCTCTCAGCCTCCCAGCCCCGTGGGCCCCCACAGGCCCCCAGCAGTACCCTGCAGAGTACACAGGTACAGCAACAGGAATTTTGGAGACAGGCAGCCTAGCAGGCACAGGACACCTGGTCTCCAGGGACCCAGTCTTTGAGAAGCCGCGACAGAGCCCCAAAGCATGTGGAAACCAGCCAGGGGCCCTGTTAACTCCTGAGGGTCCAGGTGCTGATTTCAGAGGCTGCACAACTTCTGCCTGAACCTGGGGCCATCAATTCAAACTGCTCCAAGTAGTTCATCACATCTGTGTTATCATCTGATTAAGGGCATCTCCTGTGCCTTGTGGCACCTTGCATCTGTTCTTTTTACCATCCATCTTGCTAGCCAGATGCCCAGCCGCTTTCCCTACCCTGCCTCCCTAGCTTACCTCCCCACTCCCACCACTGCCACACCCTCCCCATGCCAGGTACTTCATGGACCAAGAATGAGCTGCTTTACCATACATGTGAGCCTGGCACAACCACAAAGCTCAGGATGACCATGCTTTCTCTTAAGGGCCTAGAAAATCCATGTTTTACAGAAAACTAGCTGCCATTTGTATGCTGGACCAGAGAAATCCTGCCATGTTCTCAGGAGCTTATGAGTAGAGGGGATGGAATAGGTTAAGTTGAGGCCTATCACCCTAGGCAACGGAAAAACCTGACACTACCTTAATCAGGCAAGTGTGGGTGGTAGGGATTATCTGGCTCTCCAGTTCAAATTACTTGGAAATGATTCCTGAGAAACTCAATCGCCTCAGAAGCCCCATTAGCAAAGCCACCAGACCTGTCACTAGTGTCTGTAGTCAACAGTTCAAAGAACTCATGGCCCCAAATCTGGTCTGCATCCCTCCCCATTCTGAGAGGCTTTTTCACAGATCCATTTCCAGCTTATCCACCTCAGTCTAGCCAGCTCTTGGGCAGCGATGAGAAGCCAAACAAAACCAGGCCAGCTTCAGTTTCCCTATGGGGCACTGGGCAGGAGGACCACTGCAGCCAAAGCAAGGAGCCCAGAAAACCTCCAGTGGTAGACTGGGCTTTCACCACAGCCTAATTAACCCAATTCTGAGCCAAGCTTCAACCCTGAGCCTTTAAAAAAAACTTTTTAATTTAACTTGGGTTTTTGGTGCCTCCTCACTGTACATAGCCTGAATCCAAAGAAAAAGGGCTGTCCCTGTACCCACACACACCCCTCAACAAAAGCCTTTAGTTCCTACTTTAGCTACTGGCTTCTCTGATTCCAAAGGTCATATATTCTAATGTAGTGTTGCAGGAAGTCTTAAGAAAAAAAGGCCATTGTAGTATTAAAAATATTTTTGTATTGTTAAAACATCATAGAAAAAATTTTTAAACATGAATAAAGATACTTTTTACTATTCCCCCCCCTTCGAAGCTTGACCCTGAGAAAAGCTGTTTCAGGAACAGCACGATATCCTTTTCATCACAGCCATGAAATATAAGGTCTATGCTCTATTCTGGTACACATTCAACTTTCAACCTGCAGAAGCCAGGGGTGACTCACCTCCCCTTACAGGGCACGGGCCCTGCTGGGCTCGCACTGGGCATAAGCTCCCATTCCAAGCCTTGCTCTTACCCACCAATCCTAACAATTCATACAGGCACAGAGCAGCCTCCCTCCCCGCATTAGAATGGGTTAGAAACTGCTACCCACAGACCCTAAGACAATCCAACCAGAAATGGGTGCACCTGACCACTAGGCTCCATTCTGTCTGAGGGTTGAGATTACATTAACCATTCTGTAAGTACATATTTCCTATTATGAGGAAAATAAGCAAGTCTGTATACTGGTACAAAATCCAAAAAGGTATTTAATAGAACCCTTTCCTCCCAGAGACTATTAAGGTGACTGAAGTATGTTCATATTTTTACATAAAACCTCTGAATTTGATCAACCTCCAGCCTAACTTTCCACACAGCAGTTTCCACCACATTAGAACCCACTACTAACAGGCCTGTTAGCCACTAGGTGCGCTCGAGAACTGTGCAACAAGCAGCCACTGGGCCACCATTGTGCATTGTTAATTTTCACTGAGTTATATTTTTTATGTTTAAAAATATTTATAAATAAAGTCATCTTCCAGAGGAGTGTCTATTTAAAGTAGGCCATTGGAAGTTGTAATCCTAGACTGTTTTCTGGAAGGGCACTAGAAACCAGCCATTCTCTTGACATCTGTCCCATTTAAAGAATTCCGCTCTGGCTACTGGCCTAGATGTTTCAAAAAACTACATTCTAACCAAGGCTTATGCAAGACTGGATTGCTGCATCTGATTAGGTGTCTTATTTAGAGTATACTGGGTACATGAACAATGTACTCTTTGTGTAAGTGAGGGCAGAAGAGGGAGGCTTTGGCAACCTTGTTAAAATCCAGCCTTAAAAAAATGACATCAAAGGAGAAACTCAAGCCCTCCCAGGTCACACCAGCACATTCCTATGAGGTCTCAGGGTGTCTGGAGAGTGCAGCCCCCAATTCAACTCTGAATACCACACCAGTCCCAGCTGACTGCCAAGAGCCAACCCTATTTTCTGAGATGTGACAAGATACCCCAACCTCCCTTACACATTCCCACACAACTGGCAGGTTTGCTTAAAATCTAGATCTTGAGCCCACTCTTCCTGCAGCTGCTCCCGCTGCTCAGGATATTGTGATGGCTCAGCCTGGCAAAGTAGCAGGGACTTATCAAGTCTTCCAATTCGAAGGTGTTCCTGCATGAGTTTCTAGAAAAACATTACATAAGGGACTTGCCAGGCCTATACATCAAAGTACAACATTTGAGACCAAAGAGTAACTCGTAACAAAAACATTGAATTGGCTTTTGAGGTTGCTTTAGCATGACTTTCTCAGGTCACTCTTCAGAACTATTAGTTCACCCCAAGTCCTTGAAACTGAACTTCCCATGCAAGAAGACTCTGGTTCTTAGGTTGGGTCTACTCTCTCAATCACTTAGCTCTCAAATCACCATGGGACGCCTCTACTTCAGGCTGCTGAACGCTCCACTGGTATTGTCCACAATGGGCACAGTGGTCTGAGAGGAGTCCTAACTTCACATACTCAAACCACAATTTAAAAACAACAGATAGGGATGTTCCCATAGTTCCCTAGAATAAAAACCCAGCTTAGGTCAGGGGAGATTTTGAAGTATGGGACTGAGCGCAGAGTTACCTGGAAAGGGTGAATTCTGTCCTGAAGTGGGAATTACCACCACCCTAGCTGCACTTGTGAGCTGGGTCACTAGCAGTACAAGGTAAGGGGCATTTTCAGTAGCCATGAACTTTAAGGGGGACAGTTAACTAGTAGTTCAGGTTGACACTTATTTAAAAGTTTGCCAGAGGTTCACAATGAACCAGGGTTTACTTTTTAATTCAAGTGTTCTCTCATTCCTTTACCTGAAGTCTTGTTTCCTTCAGAGGTGTAGGCGATGTCAAGGGAGGGAGAAAGAAATATGGAGGAGGAGGAATTACGTTTCATTCACCACCCTCCAACTCACACCCCAAAAGCCACTCTGGAAACAACTCTTGAATATACAGGGTCTGGCAGAAGGCCTACTTTACTGTGGTTGGTAGGGTAATAATAAGAGTGTAATAATTTAGAATTTTTAAAAGATTTTATTTATCTTTAGAGGGGAAGGGAAGGAGAGAGGGAGAGAAATATCAATGTGTGGTTGCCTCTTGTGCATCCCCTGCTGGGAACTGGCCTGCAACCCAGGAACGTGCCCTGACTGGGAATCAAACCGTGATCCTTTGGTTCACAGGCCAGCACTCAACCCACTGAGCTACGCCAGCCAGGGCTATAATTTAGAATTTTAATTTCAACATTTCACCTAAAATGCCATATGGTATGCTTGAGTGTGATACTACTATGTTACAGAATTACATGCTTATGATTTTGTAATGGGGGGGGGGGCGTTATTTGTGCTGGACCCTGTAGATTTCTAAGATTGTAGCTCTCTATTCCCACCCCGCCTGGAATTCTCCTGAGACAAATCTCTGCAAACCATCTGAAGCAAAAAAAAAAAAAAAAAAAAAAAAAAAAAAAAAAAAAAAAAAAAAAAGGAGGCTGAGGCTGTGAAATGGCACACTCAACACAGAAAAGACACATGAATTTGCCCCATATAGGTGGGAGGCATTGAGAGAGCCCTTTTAAGGAATAGGCTGATCCTAGAGTGAAAGAAGAGGCTGGCATATAGCAGGTTAAGTGGCTTGGTAAACACTTCCTAAAAATGTTAAGTTCAGTGATATCAGAAGGTCATGAGAACTAGAGAAGAGGAAGCATATATTGTTGTGAGCAATATATGTTTCTCCCACAAAATGCCTCTCAGTATTGCCAGAAAGACCAGTTGTATCCAACCGTGCAAAATTCAGCAAGACAGCAGTCAGTAGTGAGTTAATCACACAAATGAAGTCCCACACTGGAAATCTGTCAAACAAAGGCACCTTCTATACCTTTATGCCACCAACAATGCTCATAACTACTGACAACCCAACAGGACAACTCAACAGGAAGGACCAACTATCCAAATCCTGCTTAGGTGTCCAAATGGCTCAAACTTGGGTCAAGGTACATGTTCTAAACTACTTCTTACACCATCCTTTTGTCATGATATGCACATTGAGTTCTTACTCATTTTTTTTTAAGATAGTGATTTTTAACAACAGTAAATAAGAACTCTAGTTGTAAAACCCACAATATTCAGAATACTTTAGTAATTAAAAAATACTTTTAGTTCTAACACTCAAAAATAGCACTGCCTAATAACATGAATCTGATACTCTTCCTAAAGTGTCATAAAAATTGTCACCAATTTGGCCTTACTGTCACTAAGGTTGTGACAGTAAGGTGGTGACAACAGACTTACTAATACCCAACCTTCTGCCGCCCGTTTCAGACTGAGCACTGCTCTCTCCTCACCTTGGCATCCCTCCATTCCCAACCAAATCCAGCTCCACTTCTGAAACTAGTTTTTCCTCATGGAACGTTTTCTAGACCCTTCCAGCCCTGTAACCCCCAATTTGCTCATCAATCTTGTTCTATCCAGGAACATTTTTATTGAAATTATTCATCCTTTCCCAGCTTTGCCTCCTTAACTATTCCAAAACACACCAAGAGGGCAACCATGTCTTATACTTCCTACAAAGGATAAGCCAGGAGCTACACTTTAGGTAGTCAGCCATTTCATAGGCTTTCCCTTTACTTGCATTATTGTCTTTTATTCTCTTCTTTCCTAGCTGGAAATCAGTTTTCACACAAATCCAGATAACTGAAGATTATCATCTTTTTAAAGCTCAGGCAAATTTGTAGGGAAAACATTTGATTCCTCCCCACTTGAATATATACTGAGATCTAGAAAAAGAAAACGTAGATCTTCGAATGGAAGTGGTGGCAAGCAAAAGTTAAGTTTTGAAAGATGGCTGTGGAAAGGACACAGGGCATTCAATGCAAGAGAGGTGCCATTCTTAGTTCTCTCTCCAGGGGGAATGCCCCTTCCCATGCCTCTTCAAACTGCTATTAAGAACCTAGACAACCTACCTACAATTTCTTCTTAATTTACCTGTGTATCAGAAAACAAATTACAATACTGGCCAATTTTTAAGTAAATTAAGAGATCATGCTGTTTGGAATATCTGCCTGCCCTGAGTCACCTTCCTATAGTGGCTCACCATTACTCTCCTCCAGCTAGTTCCAAGCTAAGCTCTGCATTGCCATGACATCACGTTACAGGGCTGCAGTCCTAGGAGTCCACTAAGTTATAATACAGACTTAGTCCCAGCGGCTGGAATAAACAAATCACAGTTATATCACTCAGGCATCTGCAACTCAAAGGGATGCCTTGTGAACCTTTGGAAAAATATAAAAATTGTAAAACAATACCTACCTTGTGTGTTGTTGTTAAAGGTAGATTTATGAAGGAGAGCTAATGAAATACAGGCATTATTACAATAAATAATGTAAATGTAAAAAAAATATGGGTATACACTGGGATACTGCAGGTTCAGTTCCAGAGAACCACAATGAAGTGAGTGTTGCAATAAAGCAAGCTCTAATCTCTTTGTTGGTTGAGGTTCTTACCTTCAACTAGTAAAACACATATCTGTTAAGTGCCATAAAACAACATGCAAGGAAATGTGGTCTGGATAACCACTTCAAAAGAGGTAACTTACTTTTATCATTTAAAAATTATTAGAATCTATTTGAGGGGCCTCATCCTCAGTCCACAACAATGTCAGGGAGAAAGTAATAAGAGGTTTGGTTTACTTTTTGACCAAAAGTGGCGTAAGTCAATGAAAAGCTGAAAAGCCGAAGAAGGACTGTTACAGAGGAGTGTTTGTCACCAAGAGCATCACATTGCAGGTAGATACTATTTCTGAGTTACCCAGGCCAGTGGGCACTAAGAGGCAGAGGCAGAGGCAGAGGCAGAGGCAGAGGCAGACATGCCACAGTATTAATTTAGAAAAGTTGGGCCCTGGCTGGTGTAGCTCAGTGGATTGAGCACGGGCCTGCAAACCAAAGGATCATGGTTCAATTCCTAGTCAGGGCACATGCCTGGGTTGCAGGCCAGTTCCCAGCAGGGGACGCACTATAGGCAACCACACATTGATATTTCTCTCCCTCTCTCCTTCCTTTCCCCTCTAAAGATAAAAAATAAAGTCTTTAAAAAAAAAAAAAAAAAAGAAAAGTTGGGAAGTGAGAGGATAGGCGGGGTGGGTGCGTCTTTGAAGACAGGTCTGGCTTTTATGGGAAAGGGCCACTCACTTCGCCTGGATAAGATGAGAATGTGGAAAGCTCTTGGTAGACATAGCAAAGGAATGGCATATAAGCAAGGGAGAGGGAAAAGAGGGGAAAAGAGCGCACCCGACAGCTTGAAAGGTCTCTTAATACGATGCATGCCTACAATTTAGTTGGGTACACAATATCCACAAAGGGACTATTTACTCTTGGATGAGCTGTCAGATCTATATTAAACATGAAGAGTTTAAGATTATCAGGACCTATTTGTTTAAAAACTAAGGCCATAATCTATAGAAAGTCAGGAAGGGAACAAAAATTTGAACTACTGCATTATCTGTCCACTCAATCGCAGCTATTCAGAAAGGACCCAGTAATCTTTACATATGGGTACTGAGGTTCTTCAGTACTGTGATTCTAACAGTTTGGGGGCATTATATGGATCAAAAGCTAATAATAATAGGCTCTTGCTTCCCAGAAGCTGTTATTTCATTTCCAAATTAAACACAACATTTGCTAATAATCTTAGACTTTCGGTAAAGATTTGTGTTTGTTGTGATATTGCTATACTTGGGTATACTTGGGATGGTTAAGCTTTTTATCAGAGCTAACCATTACAGCAAGAATTAGCAGATGAGACACTCCAGCCATGATGAAATTCTGCTACCTTCCCCACTAAAACCAGGATAAATGGAAAATAAGCTTATTTCCTGTGAGTAAAAGGAATCAGGAATTCAGAAGTAGTCACAGGGGTTGGCAAACTTTCTGTGTAAAAGGCCAAAGAGTACACATTTTAGGCTTTTGGTCAAGTACAGTCTCTGTGTATACATTTTTAAACAATCCTTTAAAAATGTAAAAATCATTTTTAACTCACAGACTGCACAAACAGGCTGTGAGCTGAATTTCACCCACACACAGGCTGCAGTTTGCTGTCTCCAGTACAGCCAAACAAATGGGGATTCATGTGATACAGCAAGTGGGTCTTTATTAAATAAGGTAGATTTGGGGCAAATAAGGTAGAAATAGAGGCAAACTGCTGTCAATAATCTGAGTCAGAACAGCTCAGAATAAATACAAAGAGAACACAACAAAAAGGCTACATGTGAGTAGAGATGATGCTAACTGGTAAAGGAAGAAAAAAGGAAACAGAGGAAAGGGAAAAAAATAGAAAATTTGCACACCGTCTCAAGCCATCTAGAAAACTTCACTCCACTGTAGGGGAGAGGCTGGAAATGGCAGCACAGTCTGGATGCCGGAGCACACCATGTAAGGACTGAAACACCGGCTCCAGCCACCCCTCCAATGACATCAGAAGAGGCAAAAGTCTATCAAAACCCTATTGTTATGTCAGCAGTCTCCAGTGAGCTAGACTGCAAGTTTTTTCCAGCTAAACAATCGTACATACATTTAACTCATTTAATATTAAATGAAGAGACACATTTAAGTACACAAAGCAAACCGTTTACTACCTACTATGTAACTTACTTTTTATTTAAATTATCTTGCATTCATAATGGATGCTTTCTGGGTTTTGCCACACGTTTTAATGTTAAAGGTTAAAACTGTTTTACATGCAAGTAGTGTGAATAGTTTCCCCCATATGGGATCACTGATTATAAAAAGATGACATACCACTAGGGTTGTCTTTTCTAATTGCAAAATTAACAACTGTCTAATTATATTTCCTCCAAAACCACAAACTGAGGAGTAACTGAGTCTCTAGCCAACACATTCAAAACTGAGAGGATTAAAAACGCAAAAACAAGTCCTCAGATCCAATTAGGGAAGCCCTGCTACATACGGGCCAATCTGTATCAGTGGTGCTCCTTGACTCCAGGAAGCTGGAAGACATCCTAATAACCCAAATTGGAACATTTACCTCAAGTAGCCTTTTTCCAGCCTCCAACTCATGAATAAAGATAATACATTGTTAATTCTATTTCAGAAAACTTTTGCAAGTTGTTTTATTTACAATGCCAACTTTTAAAAGGTCACTAAACTAAAGATAACTGGACAATAAACTAGGAAGAAATCGCTTTACAAAAGAGGAACAGCCCAAAACGCCACTTACCATAGAGAACCCACAATTCAGTTTTATTTAGAGCAAAGAGAAAAACTTTTTGATCATACTGGAAGAAAGTCAGCCATAGGTTTGGAGTCTGTACCCAAACTACACATGCAATGAGGACAGTACTCTGCTAATACAGTTGAATTGCTGCTGCATTTGCCTACTGTTTGTCTAATATTAACAATTATAAACAGAGCAGTGCAACTAGTATTTGGAACAATCCTTACAGCGTTACAGTGTCAGGCACGACGTTTCACTTCTCTTCGCACCACTGGTTCTCTTTGCGTACCTGAAGAGAAGATGAGATGGACATAAGAAGAACCTTAGGTAGTAGTCTTTCCTAATACTACTACGTAATTTCATCAACAATCTGTTAGGGGGGTCTAAAAGAAACATGAAAAGCTGGAAAAACATCAGGTTAATAATAAACTTCCTAGTCACTCCTTTTCCCCGCCAGGTGTTTATTCTACCCTGCCAAAATTATCAAAAAAGCAAAGGCAGTGGGTAAATTACAGCTTCAGTCACCAGAGCTAATGGAGCAAATTCAAACAGTTCATTCACATCATTTCAGTTTGCAGCTGTGTCAACAAAGTCATTCTGATCTATTCATTCATGTCTTCCCCATTCACTAAGTTGCTATAAAGTATCCTAGTATCTAACCATCCCTACAGTCTGCTTTTCTGAAGTCACTTATGGCTTGTCACTTTTTGGTCCCAGGTGCCAAAAATAGTAACTGCTAAGGAAGGAGTATCAAAGAACACCTTTGGTTGAAATATAAGTATTGTTACATTTATTTAAAAAAAAAAAAAAAAAGCAGTATCAGCCCTGGCTGGTGTGGCTCAGTGGATTGAGTGCCAGCCTGCAAACCACAGGGTCGCAGGTTTTATTCCCCGCCAGGGCACATGCCTGGGTTGCAGGCCAGATCCCCAGTGGTGAGTGCATGAGACACAACCACACATTGATGTTTCTCTCCCGCTCTTTCTCCCTCCCTCTCTCTAAAAATAAATAAATAAAATCTCTTAAAAAAAAAAAAGCACAGTATCATTCAAGTATTTAGACTCATTCAAGTGTTTGGTCTCACTTTAGGACACAGAAGGTACCTATTACTTACTTACACACACACACGCGCGCGCGCACGCGCACACACTATACCTCAAATAAAGTCAAGACTCCTTATATAGGCACTTCTTTTCCTGGAATGTTATGGGTTTTCTACTTTTTTAAAAAGAATGTGATCAAGCCCTTGCTGGTGTGACTCAGTGGATTGAGCGCCAGCCTGAGAACCAGAGGGTCATGGGTTCGATTCCCAGTCAGGGCACATGCCTGGGTTGCAGGCCGGGTCCTGGGTAGGGGGAGTGCAAGAGGCAACCACACACTGGTGTTTCTCTCCCCCCTCTTTCTCCCTCCCTTCCTCTCAAATAAATAAATAAATAGCATGTGATCAAGAACAAGCTGTGGATTACCTACCTGGGCTTCCTCTTCTTCGGTAAAGTCATTTTTGATGTTGAAGGTCTTACGAATCTCCTCAGGAGTTTTCCCCTTGATCATATTGGCAACAGTCTTGCATGTAACATCAAGCAAACCTTTGATGTCTAAATAGTTTGCAGCCTGTAAAGAGATTATCATTTTCATTAAAATGCATTTGAAGTTTTAAACTAAATCCAGAGTTAGTGGCTGACAATCCCTATCTAATTAAGCTTAAAATGCTAATTAATTTTAAGAAATTAAATGGAGAAAAGTAAATCAGACAAGTTTTGTGAAAGATATTTGTGCGTCCCCTTCATTGTATACCTATAATACTGTGCTGCCTTAAGTAACCTACAAATGGCCACTATCTATACATGGTGTGCACATCTGAGTTTACAAGTACATGTCAAATCCTGACAAAACATTTAAAGAACTCAAATATAAGCAGTTACGGCATTACATTTTATTAATCTGGAAAAATCAGCTTTTAGTTTCTTTGATTTTTCTCTACCGTTTTAGTGTTTTCTATTGATTCCTGCTCTTTAACATTCCCTTTTTCTTTGGGTTAATTTCATCTTTTCACTAGTTTCTTAAGGTAAAAGCTTAGATCACTGATTTGAGATTTTTCTTCTTTTCCAACATAGGTATTTAGTGCTACCAATTCTCCTCTAATACTATAATAGCTGCATCTCACAGATATTCATGTGTTGCGTTCAAAATACTTTCTAATTTTTCTTTTGATTTCTTGAGTCACGGGTTACTGAGAAGTATGTTAGTTTTCAAATATTTGAGATTTCCCAGAAAGCCTTCTGTTACTGATTTCTAATTTAATTCCATTGTAATCAGAAGACACACACACACTTTGTGTGACTTGACTTTTAAACTTGAGACTTGTTTTATGGCCCAGAACATGTATACACCTTGATAGTATATACTTCAATAGGCACAGAATATGTATTCTGCTGTCAGATGTAATATTCTGTCAATTCTGTAATATTCTGTCAATAAATGTCAATTAAGACAAGCTGATCAACAGTGTTATTCAAGTTTTCTATATCCTTACTAATTTCTCTACTTTAGACATTATTTAAAGACAGGCATGGAGTTATCTAACCACTGATCACAGATTTATTTGTCTATTATCCTTTGAGTTCTATTGGTTTTTGTTTAACTTTTTGTTAAGTTCTACATTTAGGCAGATAAATGTCTAGAACTGTTATGCCCTCTTAATAATGAATTGATTCTATTAACATTATGCAACAACTCTCTTTAATCCTGGTAATATTCTATACCCTGAAATCTACTATAATATAGTTATTCCATTTTCTTTTGATTAGTGTTGGCATAATATATCTTTTCCCCCTTTAATCCTAATGTGTCTTTAAAGTGAGTTTTTTTATAGACAGCATAGCTGAGTCTTCCTTCTTTTTAATCCAATGTGACAATCTCTACCCTTTAATTGTGGTGTATAGACCATTTACATTTAATGTAATTATTGATATGTGGATTCCTGTGAGTTCACAGAGTGTTATAACTCAGTAGCAAATAATTGAACAAATTTCACTCTAGAAGAAGTGCTAAAGGCTCTGAGCCAGAGATATCTCATAGTATTCATTAAAAACATACCAGAATAAGTTCAAAAAGTGTTCCTTGGTCAACTTTCAGGAACTCTTGGTCCCACACAGGGATATCATCAGTTCGTTTTTCTTTGTTCTCATCATCCTCAGGAGGAGGAGGGTCATCCTTGTGGTGAGTGCACCACTGAATGACCTACAACAAAAACGAAAGGTCATTCCTCTGTGGTATGTTGTCACAAGGTGTTCGTTCCACTGCTGAGGCACGGTTATTCCTATACTGGGCTAAGAACTAGCTAGAAGTTGACTTGAATAATAAAGTTTGTAGCCAAACTTGAAAGGCAAAAATGAAGCTTGAGAAATCTTCACAACTCTTAGAGGGTGGAAGATCTTAGATAACAGCAAATCCTTCAGTCAGATTACTGTAATTGACCACATTAAAAAGCTTCTGTGCAAAAAAAATACACAGGACAAGGACTGGAAAATACCTACAACATGTATACCCAGCAATGGATCACCCTATAGTATATAAAATATTAAAAGTTACTACAAAGAAATAAGCTAAAAATATAAACAGGAAATCCACGAAAAGAATCTGAATAATCAAACAAGAGGAAATGCTTAGCCTCATTAGATGCAAAATTAAAATTAAATCCAACTAGTTTCAATTCCCCTTTGAAAAGGAATCTAAGTACTACTTAGTAAAACTGAGTATGTGCATATATTACCACCAAGCAATTCTAAATACCTAAACATATACATAAGACTATTTAATGTAATAACAAAGCAGGAAAAGCCCAAATGTTCCCTTACTAGGGGCATGAACACATTACAATTAAATTTTCAGGAAGGTGATCAACTATACTTATATGTACCCTGGTAAAGACCAAGATCAGCCCTGGCTGATGTGGCACAGTGGACTGAGCACCAGCCTGTAAAGCAAAGGGTTGCTGGTTTGATTCCCATTCAGGGCACATGCCTGGGTTGCAGGTCAGGTCCCCAGTGAGAGGTGCACATGAGAGGCAACCACACATTAATGTTTCTCTCTTTTTTCCCTCCCTTCTCCTCTCTCTAAAAATAAAGAGAATCTTTTTTAGTGTTTTCTCTTGATGTTTCTTGATTCCTCAATGTTTCTCTCCCTCCCTAGTGTCTATAAATACATAAACAAACAAACCATCTTTAAAAAAATAAATCTTTAGCCCTGGCTGGTGTAGCTCAGTGGATTGAGCGCAGGCCTGTGAACCAAAAGATCATGGTTCGATTCCCAGTCAGGGCACATGCCTGGGTTGCAGGCCAGTCCCCAGCAAGGGATGCACGAGAGGCAACCATACATTGATATTTCTCTCCGTTTCTCTCTTTCTCCTTCCCTTCCCCTCTAAAGATAAATAAAATGTTAAAATAAATAAATAAATAAATCTTTAAAGGAAGGAAGGCAGGTGCTATTTCAGTATCAGTATAGAAAGGATATTATTAAATGAAAAAAATACATATACATGTGTATAATTTGTTAGCTTACCTTTTTTAATATTGCTGCATTAACATTTGGTAGAGGAACTGGGTCATCATCACCTTCATCATCCATTCCCAAATCTAACAAAAGCAGAATAGAGTTGCCATTATTTCCTAACTCCATTATAACATTTATACCAAACAAGGCTATTTTTCAAACAAGTATTTTGCATGACATGTTGTCTGAAAGAGTATAAAAAGTACTTTATTAAGAATAGTTCTTTTAATAGCACTTAAAATTGGTGGTTCCTAACAAGAAGTCCATGAACCACCTAAAACTAAATAATGGGTGAACAAATATAGGAATATTATATCCAAAGAGTTCTAAAATAGGAGGAAAATTATTTAGTAAGTGTGGATTGAGAGGACAGGGCAGCCATTTGGAGGTGGGGGGGGGGGGAGCCAAACCCTTATCCTTACTCTTTCTCCAGATGACTGCATTTAGAAAAATAAAACCATAACAAGTATCGTAACAATCTCACACAACACATACAAAAAAGATCATGCAGCCACTGACAAAAACAAGGCACAGGCAGCCTCTCATATACTGGTATAAGTTGAAGATTAAAGTTTTTAAAAACCAGGTTAAAAAGATACATGTTATCGGAATAAAAAATGAGAATATACTTACATATTTATATTTAAAATATCTCCACAAGGACACGTAAGGAACTGTTAATATGTCTAACTGTTAATACGTCTAGGGAAGTTGAAGAGAATGCAGGCTTAGTGATTCAGTTTCAGGGTATACCTTGTTATTCCTCACGTATGTTACTTACAATTTTCAATCTGTAAATTTCTCTGGTAAAAAGGCCTAACTCAGATTCTCAAAGTGGTTGGTAAACTCTAAAGACATAATTTAATTTTTAAATCAAGTGGGTCCTTCAGTTTCTTTAAGACTAAAAAAGCTGCCAAAGAAAGTTATTGGGTTGGCCAAAAAGTTCGTTTGGTTTTTTCCCCATTAAGATGGCTCTAGTAACATTTAGTTGTCTTGAACTTCACTTGAAACAATTTTGTTAGACTGTATTGTGACAGCTGTCATATCAGCATGCATTAAAAAACTTACCAAAATTGGTGAATTTGTGTGTAGCCGTTTTAATATTCAAGATGGAAGAATCCATGCATTTTCAACATCTTATGCTTTATTATTTCAAGAAAGGTAAAAACACCACTGAAACCCCCGAAAAGATTTGTGCAGTGTATGGAGAAGGTGCTGTGACCAACTGTGTCAGAAGTGGTTTGCAAAGTTTTGTAGACCATCGAGTAGACCATCAAGTAGACGAGTTGAAGTTGATAGCAATCAAATTGAGATATTAATTGAAAACAATGAATGTTATACCACATGGGAGATAGCTGACATACTCAAAATATTCAAATCAATAAAAGTTATTGGTGAAAACAAAAGATGTGTCTTTTACAGAAAGAAATAAATGGACTTTTTGGCTAACCCAATACTTACCAGTTAGCATGTGCCAAGATTAGAAGCCAAAACTTAACTACAGTACTATACTGGTGTAGTCGAGTATCAGTTATGTTGACATGGCCAGGGTTGAATCAAACATTTGAGTCCCTAATACACCCAGGTGCTGTGCTAGGCAGCTGAGAGTCAGCAATGAATACACGGTGAATTTACTGCCATTTTAGAGGAGATTAGGATGCCTCACTGAGATAACATTTTAGTATAATTTTAAAGGAGGAAAGAACACCTAAGCAGAGGGAATGGTAAATACGAAGTCCTTCTGAAAGGAGTGTCTGACATGTTCAAAAAACACTAAGGAATCTGTGTTGCTAGAACAGGATTGGCAAGGATGAAATAACAGGTGGCCTGATAATTACAGGGCCTTCTGCATTTTGGCTACTGTATTGAGAAGAGACAAAAAAAAAATCAGAGGGAAAAGTGGGAAACCAATTATGGGGCTAGCAATAATCCAGGCACAAGATGGTGGCTTGCACAAGTTTATAGCTATAGAAAAAGTAGGAAATAATCAAATTCTGTATGCATTTTGAAGGTAGAGGCAACAAATGGTAAGCAGAATGTGAAAGGAGTCAGAGAAGACTAAGGTTTAAGACATAAGATTTGGAAGCAGCCCAAGTGTTCATCAGTAGATGAGTGGATAAAACAACCATGGGACATTTACACAATGGAATACTATTCACCCATGAAAAAAGAAGGTTTTACCTTTTGCAACAGTATAAATAGACCTGGAGAAAATTATGCTAAGTAAAATAAGCCAGTCAGAGAAAGAAAACTACCATATGATTTCACTTATATGTGAAATCTAATGAACTGAACTAACATGGAAAATGGGGACAAACTCACAGATGGAGAACAGGATGACAGATAGTATGGGGGAATTGGAGGGGGTGGAGGGATTGAGCAAAAAGGAGAAAGGACTCATGGATATGAACAAGTGTGATTGCTGTGGGGGGGTGGAGTATAAGGGACTAAACGGTAAAGGAAAAAAATACAATAAAGATTAACTTTAAAAAGAAGACATGATGAACTAGAGGGATGGAGTTGCCATTAACTGATATGGACAAGTCTGTCAGAGAACTATGATTCTGGAGGGCAGAGAATCAAGCACTCTACTTTCATCATAAGTTTGAAATAGCAATTAGGTATGTAGGGTTAAATATGCAAGTCTAAGAATCAAAAGAGATGAAAACTGTAGGTAAGTTTGGGAATTGCTGCATAGATGGTTTAAAACCATGAGACTAGATGAGACAACCAAGAGGATGAATCAGTACAGACAGAATGAAGAGGTCCAATGATTAAGTACGCCCTGGGAACCTTCAGGCTTTAAAGACAGGGAGAGGGAAGGCTGTGATTTCTAATAAGTAAAGTATCCTAGAAGCCAAATATAGAAGAGAATGATTGTCAAATGCTGTCAACAGGTCTAGATGAGAAATGAAACAGATGATGCACTTGACAACATGGAAGTAACAAGCTTAACAAGAAGTCCAAGTGGAGTGTAGGTTCAAAAACTACCTTATTTTTCTGTATGTATTAGGGTTACTCATCTTCTCTCTCCTTCTTCCCACTAATGCCTTTTCCTGATCCTATCTCTGCCCAGAGTAAAACCATAAAGTGATAATAACCCAATTTGGATTAAGCCACTTACCCTTTTTCTGAGCTAGTTAGTATAAAACATTTTTAAACAGAGGGGAGAGAAAAAAGTTTTACTATGTAAAATACCTGTGTTTGGGGAATTAAGATTTAGAGAAAACATAATTCAAAAGACCATTTTGTTTAGATCCAAATGTTATCTGAAAGAAGGCTTAAGTAACATTAAAAATAAAGGCCTTAAGGCCCTGGCCGGGTGGCTCAGTTAGTTGGAGTGTCGCCCTGTGCACTGAAAGGTTGCAGGCCAGGTCCCTAGTTGGGGGCAGGCAAGAGGCAAGCGACATCAGTTTCTTGGGCACATCAATGTTTCTCTCCCTCTTTTACCCTCCTTTCCCGTCTCTCTAAAAATAAATTTAAAAAGCCTTCAAAACTAGTACTACTAACAATAATAATGGCCTTATGGTTGTAAATTATTACTTCTCTAGCATTTAAACTAAGAATTGGCAATGTTTTTTGCTTTTAGACTGAATGCACAAGTAGCAAGTTGTCCCTTTAAGCTATTTTGTTTCAAGGACTTCTGAGAGACACCTGTATCCCAAAATACCACACCCTGTACCTGAACAAATCAATCAATCAACCCCCAGGTACACAAGCCAAGATTTTCATTTTGGATTGTCATGTGATTAGGTTTTATTTTTGTTTTCTAAGTCACACAGATAAACAACAATAACAACAAATCCTGTAACTAGAGATACTGCAGATGCAAAACAAGGAAAGCAGTGCGTTGCTGGATTTAATAGACTCTAGTCCTCAAGGGCTAGAATTCTATATAAACCACTGGTACTTAAGACAAAGCCAAATGCAACGGAGGAACAGAACATTTAACTGTTGCTGTCATTCCACTTGATTCAGTGATCAAAGTTGGTGTGAAAACCTTCAAGGAGCTCTATGTTCTTACATTGGCAAATGCTTCTTTGAAGCAGCACAAGACAGATTAGTGTGCCAGGCACCAACTAAGACAAAATAAAGAACACTTTTATTGCCAAAGCAAGTATTCAGGCAGCAATTGTGGTATCAGTTTCTACATCTTCTAGATAAAACCTTACCTGCCTTAGGGACACTTGGATTGCTTTCACACTCTTTTATTAGTGACCATACCATAGTTCTTCATTCAACAGGTACTTTATGGGCAGTGACTGTGGGATGCATCAAGGGGTTTACAACTTAATAGAAATAATCTATGTATGTATGTTACCAGGATACAGGAATGTAAGTGCTTATATGTTCAGCTTTTATTAGCAAACAGAAATCACATACTACGAAAACAAAAGACACACCCCTCTGCAATTCAGCTTCTGCCTCTACCACACCTAATATCTGTTAGAAGTCCTTTAACTTATTAATTGTGAGATCCTAAGTTGCCAGTTTGCAGTATATGAATCTGATAATCACTCTGGTAACCTCAAAAAGCCTTCCCCTGGCTTCCACCAATCCTATTTCACCGATTCTCCATTTCTGATTTCTATACTCCTGCCCCAACATGGTCGCCTGCCAACCTCATTTACTCCAAAAGATAGATACTCTCGTAACTCACCATACAAAGTAAGCCTATTTACCTCCAGGAGCCTACAACTCAGGGACCACGATCCATATACTCAAGTGCCTATAGATTGTTACAAAGGTCTACTGAAGAAAAATCTCAAATACATATAACATGTTCAAGCTCAAGGCATTTTCTTCCCATTCCTCTCAAACCCATTCTTTAGGTCTACCAACCATAGTATCACAATCTCTTCCCACCCCCAAAACCCCAACTAAAAACTTCAATTTTACTTTTCTCAAACACATCCTCTTTACCCCAGAACAATCTCCCCAAACATCCTAACTGTTCTACATTCGAAGTATCACTTCAGTAGGACTGCACACTGCAGGCTCTCCACAGGACTGAAGAAGGCATCAGCCAAGACGTTCCCACAGCACCAGCTGGCACGCAACTTTATTACTGCACTAATTATACCACATGCAAGTTTGACTTGTTTGGTATCTGTCTCCCTTCCTGGTTTAAAAATCCTTCAAGGGCAAAGACCATTTCTCACTTACCTTCTTTTTCACCAGAGTATAGCTAGTATTTGACACATAACTTTTCACTTAAGTATCTATAAACTACAGATCTTCCCTATATAAAAACATCTGAAATTTGAGTAATAAAGAATATTCTTAATTTTTTTGCACCAACTCCTCAAACTTATTTGTATGTCTCCACTATACTATTAATGTCCACCAGCCCACTGGTAACACTAAGAGACCCATGTTAACTAGCAGAAGTTTCAAAATGTTTCAGAACCTGTTTTTCTGTCTTACTTCTTTGTTGTGCTCCACATATACTTTGCAGAAGTTTCAGAGGAATGACAAACTAGACAAAAGGGAAAACTTGGTTTTAAAAAAAAACAAAACAGACAGCTACTCAGTTTACAATCTACTCAGTTTACTCCCTCTGTTGAAACAAGGTGCTCTATTTAGCTACCTTATACAAGGGATCTCTTTTCCAAAGGCTTTAATTTTTGTCATTAGAAATTGTGAATCTAAATTTACTTGAAACAGAAATTGAACATTTCAATATTAGCTTATGATCTTATCTATTTAATAAGGAAGAAAACTTCATTAATTCAGACAATGAAGAAAGAATGACCTCTATCAGAAAAATGCAGTTCATACTTTAAAAAAAATTTTTTTTTAAAAAGGTAAGCCCTTGCCAGTAGCTCAGTTTGTTAGAGAGTCATCCAGATATACAAAGGTTGTAGGTTCGATTTCCCGCATACATGAGGCAACCAATGAAAGCATAAATAAGTGGAGTCACAAATCGACGACATTTCTCAAACCCCTTCCCATTCCGCTCTACCTCTAAAATAAAAAAATTAAAAATTTTTTCTTAAAAGGTAAACTACACCCCTTCGTATCTTTGAGTACTTTCAGAGATTGTTACTTGCATAAATTCAATGTTCACAGGTCACCTCAAACTACTTATTTTTTTCTCTTTCCTCTGACCTAAGTTTCAAAATAAACTTACCTTCTAGCATGGTCTTGATAGTCACAGATTGTTTGGCAATTTCCACATCAACTTCAAATATCTCTCCATCGGAACTCTGCAACTTAATTGAAGGCATCTAAAAAAAAAAAAAAGACATTATACTGAATTTTATATTTAAGAGATATTAATTCTATAAGACATTTCATCAACTACAGTCTGTTAGAAGCCCTCTATAACTTAACTATAAAACTGTAAGGACCTGTACTATATGGCCCTGTAAAACAGAGTGATTATTCACAGACTAGTATACAAATGTTTCTATAAAATTCTTTCAAAGTGTATTTCCTAGGAACAGAAGCTTTTAAGGCCTGCCCTACTGAACTCATTGCTGGTATAAATTTGGAAGTTATATTCCATACTTTTGATGCAAAATATACCTAGAATGGACTTATTTATTCATTTTGCTTGCCTTTCTACTCTTACTGAATACTGGCTACTCCATATGACTAGTTAACTGCCACAATTAACCACCTGCAAACCTGAGGGAGGTCAGTTCAAACTAAATAAAACTACCAAATAAGATAGTAATTTCCCCCTAGTGAGACTTAAATAAGTTCAGATCCAAAAAGCTGATCAAGACATATTTATGTTTAGATCAATGCAAGATGATATAGCAGAAAAGATCTAAGGATAAACAGATGTCCATCTAATTCCCTAAGCCAAATAAGAAACTTAAATTGCACAAAGTCCTTTTTATCTTTCATTACTGACTGTTAAGGTGTCCAATTTGAGATCTTCTGCCAAAACCCTCATAGTAATAACCTATTACTTGCTTCAAAATGTATTTATTAACTCAGATTAATCATGAGTCATTAGGAAAAAGACACTTCTTACACAGAAGTTAATTAAGCAATTAACTTCAAAAGATTTGAATTCTGAGGGAAAAAGAAATTTAAAATTAAAAATTCTAACACAACAATTTCCTATCATCTTCACATTTTTGGAGGGAGAGTGTCAGGGAGGGCAGCAATACCTGACTATAAAAATTCAAGACCTCTTAAAATTTTAAGTATAGATTTCAAAGGTCCATGCTTCTGAGATGTTCATAATACTGTGATGTCACTATTAACTTGAAAGAAGAGAATCTGGCAATTAAAACACTCACTGCAGGCCCTGGCCAGGTCACTCAGTTGGTGTAGGGGTGTCCAACCCACGGCTGGTGGGCCACATGCGGCCCAGAATGGCTGTGAATGCTGCCCAACACAAAATCGTATATTTACTTACAACATTATGAGATTTTTTTCTTTTTGTTGGCATTCATGTATTTAATGTTTGGCCCAAGACAACTCTTCTTCCAGTGTAGCCCAGAGATGCCAAAAGGTTGGAAACCCCTGGTTAGAGTACTGTCAGGATACACCAAGATTTTGGGTTCAACCCCCAGTAAGAGCACATACAAGATCAACCAATGAATGCATACACAAGTGGAACAGCAAAATGGATATTTCTCTCCCTCTCCCCCTTCCTCTCTAAAAATCAATTAAAAAAATTAAGACATTCATTGCACCTATTTTAGGTTTAAAGACTGAAGACCCATTACATCAGTTAAAACTTTCATTCAGCTTTTCCCAATTATCTCTAACCCCCAAACACACGAACTGTTGGGGAAAGGAAGCAAAAAGGTAAAGGTGTGTTTTAAAACCAAGCACTGAAATATCCTGCTCTCACTGATCCAAGGTTTAATGAATCGAATTTCACTTTTCAGTTCCCGATAATGTCTGCTTCTCCTTGTTGCTTAGAGCTTGCCAACAATGCAGAGGGCCCAGGGCAGGGTCAGTCCCTGTGATAAGGCAACAAAAGGTATTCTAAAAGAAATATTTTAAAGCAAGCCCAATTTTCAATTACAAAACATTCTTTTTTTTTGTTGTTCCATATACTGAAATAAACAAAACTATATGTCTGGCAATGATGCAGTTGATAAAGTTACTCTGAAGACGACCACTTCATATTTCTTTCAAATAACTCTCAATAAATAACAAGATCTGCTTAGTCATAGTCAAATTCGTGTATTAGGTTACTCTTAAGGGAGTTGAGGTCTCATTAAATAGCAAGGAGTCAATTGGCTAATCTGTAATTCGATGCACTTTGTAATCCTAAACTTAATATTCAAAGAGAACTTTTAGTGTTATACAACTGGAATTCTGTGCAAAATTTTTAGATAATAATGGATTTGACATGCTTCCAAGGCGATTCCTTCAATTCTTTAGGCTCTTGTACTTGGAAATTAAATCACTCTCCATGGCTGTCATGATGTGGATTCTATCAACGTCATAAAGAAAAAAACGGTGTTTGAAGTGAAACGAAATTGACACCTCACCTCTATTCAGTCTGCATTGCTCTACAACAGATACATTCTATCGTGACGCTGACGAGAAAAAAAAAAAATCGTGACCCCAAAACCCAAACCTGAAGTATCCATTAAAAAGTGAACCAAAGCAGGTGAAAGTCGTGTTCGTTTTTAACAGCTAGACACTTTTAGTTTAAAAGTCACACCCTGTTACCATGGTACCTGCTTTTTAACAGTTGTTTCACTAACTCCAGGCTGTAGCCGAACTAATAGAAATATTCAAAAGGAGCAGGCGGCTACCCGCAAAGATTCGGCCCCAGCTCGACTGGCGAGAGAAGCACTGACTAGTGCCGCCAGAGACGAGAGAGAAAGAATGAGAACTCGAGTCCAGCACTCCTCGGACTATCACCGCCACGCTCCCTCGGACACCAAAACACGAGCACAGGCCCACAATCACAACAGCCAAGGGCCGACCTCCACGACAAGCTCCACCGCCATGCCCGCCCTAGGTCCCCAAGGCCGGCAGGCTCAACACCAAGAGAGGCCCCGGGCCGCAGCCTGGGCCATGCAGTCAAGCTCGCCTAGAGCAGAGAAGGCCCAACCCCGGGCTCGGCACACTGCTTCTCCCGCCCGCCCGGCACCCAAGCGGCGTCTCGAACCACGCGAAACCAAAGAAGGCCTCGCCGAGTGAAGGGGCAGAGAGGGAGAATGGGGCCCGCAGGCAGCTCTCGGAGAACCGGGTCTGAAACGGGTTGCACCGGGCCTGAGAGCAGGGCAGGCTCAGGTGCCTCTTGCTCCGGAGGGCCAAAGCCGCAACGGTGCGGCCGCCAGCTCGCAACTCGCGGAGCCACCGCCCATTCCAGCTCTATCGGCAGCTACTCACGGTGCTCCGAAGAGAGCGGGCCGGAGGCTGACGAGAGCGGGGCAGCGTCCGCAGACAAAAACAAGGAAAGGCGGAGAACAAGATCCCTTTAGGAGCGCGGCACAGCGTCGGCTTTTATAGAGCGGCGCAGGCATCGAGGACCCGGGGCCGGTGGCGTCACAGAGCCGGCGGGGCTGGCCGCGGAGTTCGCCTGACTGCAGGTGGAGGACGGGGAGCGGCCTCGGGGCGGCCTCGGGGCGGGGCTGGGCGCAGAGACCGCGGGCGCGGTGGGAGCAACGGGGCGGGGCTTGATTTTCACCCGGTCCTCGAAAGCGGAGCTCGCAGTTCTCAGAGGAAACGGGAAACTGAACGGCGGGCTATGCGACCTGCCAGGGTCTTTCAGGCAGGGGCTGCCCTAAGCCGAATTGAAGACCCCAATCCTGAAAAGCCTAGAAACTGCTGGTGTGTGGGGGGCGCGGTGGGAGGGGTTTGGGGGTGCAATGACTGTCCTTTCAAAATAGGAAAACTGGGACTCAGAAAGAAGGCAGATGGGCGTTGCTGTCACCTCTGAGATTATGCCCAGGGCCTCAGTGCCGTCCGCTGACCCTAACATGACTTAGTTCCCCGTCCAAAGTAATCCAAGAGGTGAAATAGCAATACCCCTTTTCTCCTTTAAATGTGAGGGAACAAGTTCCGAACGGTTCCGTGGCACAGCCAGTATGTGACCTTTACAACACAGTTTGGTGCTCTTAACCCTTATTTCCTACGACGACTTCTGTCGAGGCCTCCAGGCCCCAAATAACCACTGTTGTAGGGAAACCCCAAGTCTAGAGAAGAGGCCTCCCTCTGGCAGTGGATATCGATCCATGGAGGAAACGAGTGTTGAGCCCCTGTGTGTGCCGGGGCACAGGGTTGGGGCTCTGCAGCGAACCAGCTTCTCAGCTACGGTCCAGAACTCTTCTATAAGATGCTCCCTGAAGGTTGTGATAGGGTGCATGGGATGAAGCCAACCCTAAAGGAAAAGGGGGGGTCCGAAACCCCCACCCCCGCCCACCTGGCCCGAGTCTTTACGTGGCTCTACCCTGCTCTGCTTAGGGAACATTGCCACCCCTCCCTGGGCGACTCAGGCGCCAGGCTCACCTAACCAGCAGGCACATGATGTATTCCTTGACGCCAGGGAGACAAAAGACACCTCCACACAAGGCCCTCTAAAGAAATCAGAGGCCTACAGTTTTTCTGGGATGGGAATGGGCAGGAGGCCGAGTAGCTTCTTGAGTTACCAGGTCTTTGTCTACGAGCAGGGGTATCCAGTATCTGCCAGGTGCCACAGCTGATGAAGGGAGATGAAAGGACCTGTGCCTCTCAAACTCTTTTTCCATCACACAGTCCTGCCCCCCGCTGTGAGCCTCGGATCTCCGAGGCAGGGCCCTCTGGGGCCCCTGGGCCCCGCCCGAGCCATGGCATACAAAGTGGCGCCTTGTAAACTTTTGTTGAGCATCCTAAGCGGGACAGGGCAGGGCCAGGTCACACATCTAGCCCAAGTACCCAGTACAGGGTCTAGCATAATGCAGGTGTAAGTTTTTACAAATTTGCCCAGTATTAGCGATGCTTGTTTTTAGGGTTATTAAAAAGTGATTTCTCTGTTTTAAGTTTTGCCTTAATGTAGTGTTATAAATACTGAGAACAATGAATTTCAACAATTACCATGTATATAGTATTTTCTCTCTCTCATATAAGTATTCATTAAATTAACTTAAAAATCAATTCCCACAAATTCCACTGAAATAAGTGAAATAATAATAGAGTGATATGAGACTGTCATAGCAAATAAAGTGTTTTGCATGCAATTATTTTTTCTTTAAGATTTTACTTATTTAGTTTTAGAGAGGTAGAGGAAGAGAGGGGTTGGTTGCCTCTCTCACCTGTCTCAACTGGGGACCAGGCCTGCAACCCAGGAATGTGCCCTGACCTGAATTGAACAGGCAATCTTTCACTTTAAGGGACAATGCCCAAACATCCGAGCCACTCTGGTCAGGGTTTTTGTGTACTATTATTAACTTCTTTATTTTTATGAATGAACAAACTTTTTCAAAGCAAAAAAAGAAGAGATGCTTGTTTTTAATATATAGACCTCATTTATTCATATATACTATTCTATGCATAGATTATTTCAGGAAAAGTACACAAGAAATTGGGGAGGAGAACTAAGTGACTGGGGGACAGGGGTTGGGTGATTTTTCACTTTATACCCTTTCTATCTTTAGGATTTTAATCCATATGAATGTATTACATATGTCAAAAATTTTTTTCCTCAGAAAATAAATTGGTATCAGGTCAAGAAAAATTCAGATTCTTGGGTCAACTCTTAATCTATGAATCAGTTCCCCAGGGGGCAGGTTTTTTCTGCCTTTTAAACAAGTCTCCAAGTAATTTTTTAAAAAATATTTTATTGATTGTACTGATACAGTTGTCCCAATTTTTCCCCCTTTGTCCCCCCACCCCACACTTCCCACTCCCCTCAGGCAATCCCCCTACCTTTGTTTATGTCCATGGGTCATGCGTATAAGTTCTTTGACTATGCTATTTCCTATGTTGTATTTTAAATCTCCACGGCTATTCTGTGACTACCAGTTAATACTTCTCTTTTTTTCAGATAAAAAAATATTTTATTTATTTATTTTTAGAGAGAGAGGAAGGGAGGGAGAAAGAGAGAAACATGTATGCACAAAGAGATACATCAATCAGCCACCTCTCACACGTCCCCTACTGGGGATCTGGCCCTGACTTGGAATCGAAGCGGCAACCTTTTGGTTCACAGGCTGGTGCTCAGTCCACTGAGCTACATCAGCCAGGGCCCAATTTATACTTCTTAATCCCCTCACCTCTTCGCCCATTCCCCCAAACTCCTTTCCCATCTGGTAACCATAAAAATGCTCTTCATATCCATGATTCTGTCTCTGTTCTTGTTTGCTTAGTTTATTTTTTGGATTCAATTGTTAATAGGTATGTGTTTATTGCCATTTTATTTGGTGATGATGAACTTCTTCAGTTTTTTCTTGTCTGGGAAACTCTTTATCTGCCCTTTGACTCTAAATGATATTTTTGCTGGGTAGAGCAATCTTGGCTGTAGGTCTCTGCTTTTTGTGACTTTGAATATTTCTTGCCAGCCCCTTCTAGCCTGCAAAGTTTCTTCTGAGAAATCAGCTGACAGTCTTATGGGAACTCCCTTGTAGATAATTATCTGCTTTTCTCTTGCTGCTTTTAAGATTCTCTCTTTCTCTTTAAGCTTTGGCATTTTACTTATGATGTGCCTTGGTGTGGACCTGCTTGGGTCCATCTTGTTTGGGACTCCCTGTGCTTCCTCCATTTGCATGTCTATTCCCTTGACCAAATCAGGGAAGTTTTCTTTCATTATTTTTTCTAATAGATTTCCAATTTCTTGCTCTTTTTCTTCTTCAGGTACCCCTATGATGTGAATGTTGGACACTTGAAATTGTTCCAGAGGCTTCTTACACTACCCTCATTTTTAAAAATTCTTTTTTCTTCTTGTTCTGCTTGGTTGCTTTTTGTTTCCTCATGTTCCATATCATTGATTCTAAGCTTCATCCACTCTATTGTTGACTCCCTGTAAATTGTTCATTGCCATTAGTATATCCTTCATTTCTGCCTGGCTCTTTTTATGATGTTGAAGTACTCATTGGGTTCCTTAAGCATCCTTGTGTTTTGAATTCTGCATCTGATAGATTGCTCATTTCCATTTTGTTTAATTCTTTTTCTGGAGTTTTGATCTGTTCTTTCACTTGGACCATGTTTCTTTGTTTCCTCCTTTTTGGCAGCCTCCTTGTGTTTGTTTCTGTGTATTAGGTAGATCCACTATGATTCTCTGTCTTGGTAGCATGGCCTGTAGGTTCTGATGGCACAGCACCCCCATCACCCAAACTAGGTACGAGAGGTGTGCCCTCTGTGTGGGCTGATTACACCCTCCTCTTGTAACTGAGCCTTGATTGCTGTTGGCAGGTCTATGGGAGGGATTTACCAAGGCCAGTCAGCTGCAAGGACTGGCTGTGACTGACCACCAATCTCCACCCTCTGTGGAAAATCGGCTGTGCAGGGGCAGGGTGGTGGTGCTTTGACATTGTCTGTAGCTGTCCACTGGATGCCCCAGCTCTGGGATTTCCCGGGCAGTACAGGTCAGGTCAGGCCAGCCACCACCTGTGTTCCACCAGGGGCCACCCAGTGTGAGCTACCAAGATATCTGAAATGGGTGCTACTCGTGCCAGCCTTGGAGGTTCCCTGGCATAGCCAAACTGTGATCCAAAGTTGGCTGCTGCTACAGCTGGACCTGAGGTCACTTAGCCAGTGGCCTTTAAGTTGGGTGGGGCAGAGCCTCCAGTAAACACCAGGGCAGGGCAAACAGTGTGAGTCTCAGATATGGCTGCAGCCTGCTGGTTCCATGGCTCTGTGGGAGGAGGGCTTAGAAATGACACAATGGCCTCTGCCTGCCTTTGTGTCTGGGAGAGAGCTGTCCCCCAGCTCTTGACCTAATGCCAGGGCCTTCAGTTCCTCCCTGTATGCCACTGGTGCCTTTCAAGCTTCTGCCCCAGTGGTGGGGGCATGTGTAAATTCAGCATGGGCCCTTTAAGAGGAACTGCTATGGAGTCCAGTAGTTTTTTTCAACAGCTCCAATCCCACTGGTTTTTAAAGCCAGAAGTTATGGGGGCTTTTCTTCTTGGCACTAGTACTCTAGGGTGGGGATGCTTGTGTGGGGCTAGGACCCCTCGCTCCTGGGTGTCCCTCCTGAATTTTTATCCACCATACATGTGGGGCCTGCCCATTCTGTGTCTCTGTGTCTCCACAATCCTTCTGGATTGATGTGATTTCTTTAGTTCTGTAGTTGTTGGACTTCCATTCAACTTATTTCCGATGGTTTTGAGTGATTGTTAGTCTGTAGTTTAGTTGTAATTTTGATGTGGTTGTGCAAGGAGGCAAGGTGTGTTTACCTAAGCCTCCATCTTGACCTCCAAATGATAGTTAAGTCCAAGGCCAGTTGCAAAACCTCTGCAGTAGGGACTCAGTGATGAAGTACTGCTAAGCAGGGGCCAGGAATGTCAGTCAAAGGTGACTCATTTAGCTCCATACTTTCTGAATCAACACTACCCTCTTTCAAACCCTCCAGTCAGGAGGGAGGGACAAGGCAGCTGCTGGACTGTGGGGTACAAAACAGCAATCACTCATCCCCACTCATTAACTATAATCACCAGCCTAGGTCGGAAAGGACTGACCTCCCTACCATCCCTTCAGCGTGTTTTGGAGAAAGGAGTGCTCCTCTGGTTCCACAGCTGGCCCTGAGGTAGCTGAGGTGTTGTCCTTCAGTTGCTCCACACGCCACATTGTTGGGGGGCTCCTAGCGCTAAATGACCAACCTTTACATGGCACTTCCCAGATGAGCCAGAAGTTAAATTACATGAGGTGGAATGCCCCGTGAGGCCCCTGCATGTCTCAGGAATTGATCCCAGACATCTCCGAGAGGCCCCCACTCATGTAGGGACACCTGAGATCTCAAGTCGGAGGGAGGAAGTGCCTCTTTTCTTCAGCGCTCAGCAAGAAGCTGAAATGCTCATAAATACCTTGCTACAAATGTTGATAAAAGGGGAAGTCTTTGCTTTCTCCTCCCCAAGCCTAAACTTAGACGGGGATGGTGCTGCAGGGGATGGGCTTGGGAATGCTTTTACAATGTGCCTATTATTGCATGCACTTTTGCTTACGGCTGGCCGGAAACCTAGTGTTCTGACCCAGTCCACATCCCAGCTTATCCTCTCAGGAGTGCCTTCTAGCACCAAGTGCCCCTGTGGCTCTTAACTGCTGGACTCATGCCCACAAAATGCAGCAAATGCTTGGGAGAGAGAAGGCAAGGCTCCTATTCATGGAAGAGGGTGCAGGAGAGAGAAATGAGAAGAAAACCGCTCAAGGGGCGGCACAACACAAACCTTTCCTCTTATATGTAACACTCCTGGGGGCCTTACCGAGAGATGCCCCTGTCCCTGGGGGAATGAAAGTGCTAATTTCCGTCCTCTTAGGCATGCTGTCCATGACAATGGCTCGTAGCCTCTGGTTGAAGCAGGTCCCAAATCCTCAGGCCCCTGTTCTAGGCGCCAGATTTTGGGGGGCTCCACCCACAGGGACCCCTGGCCACCACGGATGACAATAAGTCTACCAAGACATGATCTGCTTGGGGAGGAAAGGTGGCCAACCTCTCAAAGGAGAAGGGCCAAGAACCTTTTCCTCAATGGGCTTTTATTGGGTTCAATTTGCACAGGAATACAGGCAAAGCTCATTAATCATTGTCAGGCAGTAAGGATCAGACAATAGATAACATACAAAGAACTACGAGGGCTTATTCTGAGTCAGGGTCAGATAGCTACAGGGCCATAAAACTTTAGGAAACAAACTCATTTCATGCTTAGACCTTTATCAGAAAATCAAGAGCATTTTTAGCAAAGCAGGTTTCACAGGATTTTATATATTCTTTCTTAGGCCTGATCACCTGGGGAACCCACTCTTTCCAGCACAGGGCTGCACCGCCCTCTGTCATTGTTTCAGGCTTAAGTCAGGCAGGAGAATAAGGCAGCCAAGAGATTAGGAGACTTCTTGCAGACAGAATGAGGACTCAGATATGTCAAAGCCAAAGGGTGAGGGTCCATCACCCCCTTTTGTTATAGCCCCCCAAGTCCTTCCCTGGGGACCCCTTCATGACCATGCCTGTCTTAGGTCATCCCTCCTTTGAGGAATCTTACCCATCATTGGCTAACCCTGCACTGGGGGCCAGGCAGGGTAAAGTAGAGGAGGCAGAGGCGGTGCAGCTACTAGAGATCTAAGCTTTGTCTCCGTAGTGGCTTATGGTCCCCAGGTCATTCACTTAGCCTTAGCCACAGGGGATTACAGCTTCTGAAACCAGGCAGGGTAGTTCTTGCTTTGTAAATAGAGTTTTGTTAGCTGCAAAGGGCTCACAGGTGAATACCTACGAGGACCAGCCCTCTCAGTGCATCTAAAATAGGACTTTGTTGCCCCTTTCTCGGGCACCTACCACCCATGGGGCAGATTTTAGATTCTAGACTCTGCGAGTGTGTTCCAGCCCACAGGACCACATGTCACATGGTCAGAGATCTCCTGGCTGCACTCTGCTGCTGCGTTAACTTTCTGGTCTTGCTCTCCTGATAGAATGGTACGCACAGCGACTCTGCAGTGTGATCTTGGGCAAGTTATTTTTCCTCTGTGAGCCTCACCTTCCCCTGCTGAGCCACTCCTTCCTCCTTTTTGCCACACTCTAAGCCTTCCACCTAAAATCAGACCATCTTAGTATTCCAAGGAAAGAGTCAAATTCTTGAATCGTGATTTGCAAAACATATTTTTGAAACTCAAAGCTTTTTAGAGCAAGGAAGTTTTTTAGAATACTGAATGCACAAGAGGCTGAAGGAGCCCTGGCTGGAGTGGTTTAGCTGATTGGGCACCATCCAACAAAGCAAAAGGTCACCTGTTTGATTCCCAGACAGGGCACATGCCTGGGTTGTGGGCCTGGTCCCCAGTTGGGACCTGGGTGACAGGCAACTGACTAAAGTTTCACATTGATGTTTCTCTCCCTCTCTTTCTCCTTCCCTTTCCTTCTCTCTAAAAATAAATGAAATTGTAAAAAGAGAAAGAGAGAGAGGCTGAAGACCCAAATCTTAAATTTTATACCAGCAACAGCAGAGCTGGAAAGATTTGATGATGCCAGAGCCAGATTTTCATAAGGCTGAAGGGGGGGTGGGAGGAAAATGAGGCAGAGAAGAGAGCATCGCAGTTAGCTATCAGCATGGGTGTCTGAGAAGAGATGCTACTACTTCCTACCTCCTCCTTTCAAACCAAGGATATGGAGAGATTAGGACCCTCAGAAAGGTTTGAGGGCTCTGAGAGTTGAGAGAATCCGTGCCTTGGTCTGTGAATAAGGTGAAAGTCTGGTATCTTTCATCATGAGAAGGTATGATAGAGGTCAAGTAGAAATGGCAGCTGATTGTGCCCAGGTAATTGGGCCTGAATGCATCTTAGGCTCATGCCTAATGTGTGAGGATCCCAAGGAGCATTAAAATATGTTCTGAGCCCTAAAACAGCATGGAAGTTGCTCAAAGAATGGGTAGGTGACCAGGAAGGGGTTTCTGGGGATGCAATGCAAGGAGCATGAAAGTGGATGGACCTAGGCAGTCCAAACCAGAAACCATGGCACAAATGCAGACATCTGTGGCCACCATAGAAACTGAGGATGACAGCTCACAACCTGGTAGTGGCTCTCTGTGCAGGATAGGAAGATGGGTAATGACCAAGGATCAGACAACCAGCCACTCATCCCCACTCCATACCATGACCATATAAACTCTGCAGAATGTAGCTGTGATCTTGGATAGCAGAAAAGGGACAGAACCTTCAATTTGACTGAGGGTATCCCTGAAGTGACTGACTGATCATACACTCACCCAACTGAATTCACCAGGAAGTGACCAGGTTATATTTCTGCTATCAAATGGAAACAGGTACTATAGAAAGTCATTCAGAAAATAAGACAGTTATCATTTTGGCATACCTGAGTTTTCTGAGTTTGTTTGTTTGTTTGTTTGTTTGTTTATGCAACAGTCTATTTAGAAAGTCACAAAGGTAGAAGAAGTGAGCCAGCTGGGCTGCAAGAGCTCAGGAAACAAGTTACAGAAGCAAAAAAAAAAAAAAAAAAAAAGTGGGCCCTTAGAGCTTGGGAGAAAGGTAGCAAAGGTACATGCCTTGAGGGAAGAAAGGGGGGAGGAAAGGCACAGGTGTGCTCAAGAGATAGAGTGCACCTGTGTTTTCCAGCTTTAAAATTTCATACAGCCACAGTTGGCCAAGAATCATGGAGACCTGCTCCTGCCCACTTGCTGCTCACATACTGTGTGGTCTGGGTGAGTTCTTCTCCCAAGCATCTGTCTTTGTCTGTAGAATGGTGCATAGAGCGGTACCTACCTCAGAGAATTTTTGTGAAAATTAATATTTTAGTCAGCAGAATGGCTAAACTTAAGAAAGTGACAATACCAAGTGTTGACAAGGATGTGGGACCATTGAAGCTCTCGCAAATTACTGGTGGAGTGCAAATTGATACACTTCAAAAAACCAATAGTATTGTCCTGGCCAGTTTGGCTCAGTTGGTAAAAACATTGTCCTGAAATCAGAAAGCTGTGGGTTCAATTCCCAGTTAGGGCACATAGCTAGGTTGTGGGTTTGTTTGGGAGACAACCAATCGATGTTTCTCTTTCATACTGATGTTTTTCTCTCTCCCTTCCTCTCTTCCTTCCTCCCTCTCTCTCTAAAAGCAATGAAAAAATGTCCTCCAGTTAGGATTTTTAAAAAAATTATATATTTAAAAAAAACCCTGACTATCTACAACAGTTAAATATATGTATACCCAGTAATTCCAATTTCAGACAAATACCCAACAGGAATAAGCCCTATTTCCACCAAAATATATGTTTAAGAACATTCACAGAAACTTTATTCATAAGAGAAAACAAACTAGATGTCAGCAATGAAAAAATATATATGAAATAAAGTTGCTTCAAATTAAAAGTTTTTTATTACTTATGTACTTTTAGAGGGGAAGGGAGGGAGAAAGGGAGAGAAACATCAATGTGCAAGAGATACATCTGTTGGTTTCCTCTTACACACCCCCAAATGGGGACCTGGTCCACCATACAGGTGCATGCCCTGGCCAGGAAACAAACAGGTGACCTTTCAGTTCACAGGCCAGCATTCAACCCATTGAGCCACACCAGCCAGGGCTAAATTAAAAAAACAGAAATAACAAATCCATCAACTATAAAGTGAAAAAATAAAGCACAGTATATTCATACAATGGAATACCAAACAGTAATGAAAAAGAAACTACTGATATAAACCATGAATGATATAAACACCATAGATGAATTTCGCAGACATAATGTTGAGCAAAAGCAGCTATACTCCAAGAGTACTTATTCTATGAGTCCAGTGAAATGAAGACCAAAAGCAGACCTGACTAGGTTAGACATGATAGAATAGTAGTTACCTTTGGTAAGGAGGCAGGTATTGATAAGGAAGCTTCTGGGATGCAAGAAATTCTCCATTTTGCTCTAGGTGGCAGTTTCATGGGTGTATACAAATACAAAAGTTCACAGAACTATAATCACACTTATGTACTGCATATAAGTCATAACCCAATTTTTAAAAAGGGAGGAATGTTATCCTGGCTGGTGTGGCTCAGTGGATTGAGCACAGGCCTGTGAACCAAAGGATCGCCGATTCAATTCCCAGTCAGGGTACATGCCTGGGTTGTGGACCAGGTCCCCAGTAGGGGGCGCATTAGAGAAAGCCACACATTGATGTTTCTCTTCCTCTCTTTCTCCATCCCTTTCTCTGAAAATAAATAAATAAAATCTCAAAAAAAAATAAAATAAAAAGAGTGAAAAGTGGGATAGTGCATATTGCATGCTTAGCATGACACCAGCGTTAGTTCCTGAAGGATCTTTGCACCCCTGTATTCTCTCCTTCACATGGCAGCCCAACCCTTTGCAGCCAAGGCTAGAGGAGTAATGGAGGATGTTGGGAGGGAAAGTAGGGGTTGTTGCAAGGCCCCTCTGCCTAGGAGTCCGACTGAGGCCTTGGACAAAGCTGCAGAAAGGAGCATTCATCAGCTTGTTTGCTTCTACCTCAGCCAACCAGTGCAGTGCCCCCGGTGCATGATGGGGCCACACTTGGGAAGCTGCTATGGAAGCTCCAGGCAGTAGGGCATCTGCAGCTAAATGGTGAAAGAGAAAACTGTCTGACCCTTATCTACTACCTGTAGCCATCACCATCAGACACTGGATTGGAGGGTTGTCAGAGTGGGCCAGCCTCCATCCAGGCTGAGGTGGATTATGTAACTGCTTCAGGCCACGCCGTGGGGAATTGGGGAGGTGGGCTTTGAACTTAGGTCTGACTCACCATGGATGAGTCAAAGCTTCCCAGAAGAGCATGGGCTACGCTCTGTTCTATCACCTCCCCCAGAGGGAAAGTCTGTGGGGATACATGGGTGTGTATTGTGATCTCAGAGTGGCCACACCCAGCTCAGCAAAGATAGGGACAGGGTTGGGGTTGCCTGCAGTCTGGTCCTCGCCAGACCCCAAGAACTACCAGCACTGATAGGCTCCAGCCAGCAGATGGTGCCAGAGAGTCATATGAGCATCCAAGAGCATCTTCACCAAGCCTGTCCCTCCCAGATTTGCCCTTTTTACCATGCCCCCTCACTGAGATGCCTCTAGAAGCAGCCCTCTCTCCTCTCCAGGTCCCAGACCCCTGGTCTGGCCATCAGAGACTGACTGCCAGCCCAGCATGATCACAAGTCCACAGTGTACACCTGGAAGAAGGCTCCAGCCCTTGTGGGTCAGTGTCCCTCTGGGAAATCAAGTTCACACACAGCAAATCCTGGTGGTAGGGCTGGTAGGCTTGGTTAGGAGCAGAGCAGTGCAGTGCATCAAGGGGGCTTCTGCAGATGACAAAACCATGACAGGCATGACCTATCATTTCCTGCTATGTCCTTCTTCCCATCTGAGTCTCTGGGCTTCCAGGGGATCCCAGCACCATCGTGGCATCTGGAACCAGCACACTGACTGGGACATCAACCAGCAGAGAGGGTAGCCTGTTGGAGAGGACTACAGCCTGGTCTGCCAGCTGGCTGCGCATGTTGCTCCAGGCCAGCCCCGGAGATGCCGAGCATTCCAGGAGCCAGACTCCAGGAAACATCAGTGGGGTGAAGGTCAGTGTGACTTCAGTACGTCCTACAAGCCTGGTGCTAGTGTATGAATGCTGAAAGCTCAGTCAGGAAGGCCTGCCTGTCTGCGAAGCAGCCACTGAGCAGCACAGATTTCCTAAGAATTCCTGAGAGCCCAGCCACTGGCTCAGAGAGCTGCCAGTGTGGCCTGTGCCCATCAGTCAATAAATATTTTTAATATATTTTATTTATTATGCTATTAGTTGTCCCATTTCTCCCCCATCATTCCCCTCCACCCTGCACACCCCCTCCCACCCACATTCCCCCCCTTTAGTTCATGTCCATGTGTCATAAGTTCTTTAGCTTCTACATTTCCCACACTATTCTTACCCTCCCCCTATTTTCTACTTACTGTCGATGCTACTTATTCTCTGTACCTTTTCCCCCTCTCTCCTCCTCCCACTCCCCTGTTGCTAACCCTCCAGATATCTCCATTTCTGTTTCCGTTCCTGTTCTAGCTGTTGGCTTAGTTTGCTTTTGTTTTAGGTGTGGTTGTTATCTGTGAGTTTGCTATCTTTTTACTGCCCTATTTTTTTATCTTCTTTTTCTTAGGTAAGTCCCTTTAACATTTCATATAATAAGGGCTTGGTGATGATGAACCCCTTTAACTTGACCTTATCTAAGAAGCACTTTTCCTTCCCTTCCATTCTAAATGACAGCTTCGCTGGATAGAGCAATCTTGGATGTAGGTCCTTGCCTTTCATGACTTGGAATACTTCTTTCCAGCCCCTTTTTGCCTGCAAGGTCTCTTTTGAGAAATCTGCTGACAGTCTGATGGGAACTCCTTTGTAGGGGGCTGTCCCCTTATCTCTTGCTGCTTCTAGAATTCTCTCCTTCATTTTAATCTTGGCTAATGTAATTATGATGTACCTTGGTGTGTTCCTCCTTGGATCCAACTTCTTTGGGGCTCTCTGAGCTTCCTGGACTTCCTGGAAGTCTATTTCCTTTGCCAGATTGGGGAAATTCTCCCTTATTATTTGTTCAGATAAGTTTTCTACTTGTTGCTCTTCCTCTTCCCCTTCTGGTACCCCTATAATTCGGATGTTGGGATGTTTAAAGATGTCCTGGAGGTTCCTAAGCCTCTCCTCATTTTTTTGAATCCTTGTTTCTTCATTCTTTTCTGTTTCTTTCTTTCTTCCTTCTGGTCCATTCCATTGATTTGAGTCCCAGTTTTCCTCCCATCTCTATTGGTTCCCTGCACATTTTCCTTCATTTCACTTATTGTAACCTTCATTTTTTCACCTAATTTGTGAGCAAAATCAACCAATTCTGTGAGCATCATGATCACCAGGGCTTTGAACCGTGCAGCTGATAGGTTGGCTATCTCTTCATTGCTTAGATGAATTGTCTCTGGGGCTTTGTTCTCATGTTTGAGCCATTTTTGTTTTGTTTTTTTGGTCTGGTTACGGATGTTACGTAGTGAGGGGTGGAGCCTTAGGTGTTCCCCAGGGCGGGACAGCCCAGTTGCTGGGTAGTGACGCTGTATATGGGGGCAGAGTCCAAGAGGGAACAATGGCGCTTGCTCCGCTCTCTCGGATTCCAGTCCTTTCCGCTGCTTCCCCTTCACCTGGATTCTCTGTGTGTGAAGGTGGGACTACCTGGTCAGCCAGCCGCCTTACACGGCCTCACTGGGTCTGCACAGTTGCCCCCCACCCCTGTGCCCAGGGTCCACTAGTTGCCACCTGCACACCTGGTATCTGCCAGCTGCTGCTGCCTGCATGACTAGGCCTGCCAACCTCGGCTTTCTCCTGCCACGGCTCCACCCCTCTTACCGGTCTGGATGAATGGTTGTGGGACTTCTGTATAGTTCAATTTTTTTTTCAGTTCTGGTTGCTTTCTTGTTTCTAAATCTTTGTTGTCCTTAATTTTGATTGTGAGAGGAGGCACAGTGTGTCCACCTACACCTCCATCTTGGCTGGAAGTACCATCAGTCAATAAATATTTATCCAGTACCCTCTCTATCCCCGTCCTAAGCAGTGGTAGAAAAGACAGAAAAAGGACTTCTCTCTTCAGAGGTTTATGTTCTAGTGGGTTAGATGTGATAAGCACAAATTAGAGAATGTTAGGTAGATTAAGTTATAGAGTTGATCTAGAAAGTAAGGGTGGGAAGGCAGAGGTGAAATGTATTTCAGCAGAAACCTGCTGAAGAAGGCACCAGCCCTGGACACAGGTAGAAATTTCACGTGCAGCACGTGCTAAAGTCTCTAAGATAAGAATGACCTTGGTATGCCTGAGAAAGAGCACGGCCAGCATCATTAGAACTTAGTGAATGGGGGAGAGTGAAAAGAGATGAAGGCAGAGAAGCAGGCAGGGCCCGAATCAGGAAGAGCTTTGTTGGGAGGACACCATAAGTTGGATTATTCCATTTAGCAACCTCAAAGGGTAGAAGGTGGTGTGATCTGATCTACAGGATAGAAAGATTCCTTTTGTGACTGTGTGGAGAATAGATTGCAGTAGGGGGAAGAAGGAAAGTAGCAAGATCTTTTAGGAGCCTTGGACTAGGGCAGGGGCGGTGGAGATGAGAAGATATACCTATTGACCAAGGTGGGGAGCACCAGGTGTGGTTTTTTGGTTTTGTTTTTTTTTTAAGAATTTATTTATTTTTAGATAGAGGGGAAGGGAGGGAGAAAGAGGAGGGAAACATCAATGTGGGGTTGCCTCTCATATGCCCCACACTGGGGACCAGGCATGCGCCCTGAGTGGGAATCAAACCGTCAAGTCTTTGGTTCGCCAGTCAGCGCTCAATCCACTGAGCCATGCCAGCTAGGGCAGCACCAGGAATCTGAGTGGGAGATCAGGAGTTCAATTTGAGATCCATGTTATGCATGTGGGTCATGTCGTGGAGGCGGCTGGGAACATAATTCTGGAGATTGGGAGAAGTTAGGCCAAGGAGAATAATTTGGGACTCTTCAGTATACAAATGGGACTAGATGAGGTCACCTTGGTAGAGGAGAGACACAGAGAGACCTAAGCATTGGGTCACCCTAACATTTAGAGGTTAGAAAGAAGGAAGTTGGGAAGTAGCAGTCAAAAAGGCAGGAGGAAAACAAGCAAGTCTGGTGTGATGGTGGACTGATTATTTCCAGGAGATTGTTTTGGTCAATCACTTCAAATGCTAAAAACTAGGACTTAGTAGCGAGAAAAATATCTACTACACTTGACAATGGGAAAATAACCTTACTAAGGCCAACTACTTCAGTGGAGTGGTCCAGTGAGAATGTAACAGAAGATGGTCAGAGTGGACAACGGTTCTTCCAAGTTTTGCTAACAAGAGGGGCATAGAAAAGGGGCAGAGTTTGAGAGGTGAAAGTTTGTTTTTAGGATTAAAGATACTAGCACCATGTTTGAATGCTACTGGGAATAATCCAGTTGAGGAGGCCAATGTTATAGGTACAGCTGCAGGGAAGTTGGTGGAGGTGGTGGCCGGAAGAGGGAAGAGATTGTGTCATATGTGATCACATTTGGAAGTTATTAACAGGCCAGGCCACCGGAGTTGTCGGGCACTGGAGGGGAGCTGCTGGCAATTTGAGAAGAGACCATGTGAACCCGTCCTTTTGAAGCCTGAGGAGGAATCTCAGGAAGTGGAGGGGACTGTGTAGGCCAGCCTGGGCTACAACAGGCTCCCACCTGGCAGCTTCCTTCCTGCTGGCCCTGACCTCCAGCGCCCAGCGGCGGAAGGCAGAACTCTCTGGGGATGTTGGCAGGTCACAGTCAGTGCTTCTCTGCAAACTATACTTCAGCTTTTTCTTTTAAAATGTCTAAAAAGTGTGGTAGTGTCTAATGCAGGCAGGTGAAAAAAAGATAGCTCCTTTCCATCTTTTAGGTCTCAGCTCAATGTCACCTCCTTAGAAACCACCAGTGTCGTTACTCACCCAATGAGTGCACTGTTAAAATTTATCCAAATTTAAAAAGTTAAAAGCCACTACTTCAAAGTGAGTTACTCCCATTAGGAAGAGAATGGTCATAATTCACAAATTAATTGAGTTGTGCAGCAGACCACCAGCCCTGGCTAAAGGGTACTTCTTTTTACTTTCTTGCCTTCTACCCTGCTATACTTTTCTTCATAGCACATTATTCCTTTTACATTTGTCTCTGCGAGCAATAAGCTCTACTAGGGCAGACGCTTGGTGTCATGCCCCACTGTACCACATTCCCGGTGCCTAAAAACACCTGGCACACAACAGGGGCTCAGTAAAGTTGTTTGCCCTTTAAAAGCTGTCATATTTTCAAAGGCTCCTGGCCAACACGGAGAAGGTGGCTAATGAAGAAACTTCAGAGCTACAATTACCCAGGAGCACACACCTGGGATCAGAGCCACACTACCTTTCTGCTTGCTTTGCACACTGGACAGTCGTCTCATGAGGACAGCACACAACCTTGAGCTGTGAAGTCAAGTAAGCTCCCAAGCCCAGCCAGGCCATCCAGTCACTTGGCTGACTCAAGGTACCTGGACGAGCCACTCCCAACTGCTGCCTGGCAGTGGCTTACTTACTCCCGTGGACATTACTCAAACTCCACAGCAACATGTCTTCCTGCTCATTTGCTATGCTCTCCTAGACTATACTCTGGCTGAGGAAACTAAGTCCTCTGTCTAGAATTACATACCCCACCCCCCACAACAGGCCACAACCCCTACTTTCCCATAGTTTTTGCCAACTTATTCTAACCTCTGATCTCCCCCACAGACAAACATCTGTCCTTTGCCTCAACAGTTGGAAAGCCTGAACATTCTTTCACAGACAAGAACATGAATAGTGAACAAGGAATGTTGGGTGTCAGCAGATCCTGAGTCATAGGCTTTAAATCAAACAGACATTCCTGCTGACCCAAGACACCACCAGGCCAAGCAACAGGCAACAGTTGAACTTAGGACTCACAACTCACGTCTGTCAATTCACCCAGGTAGCACTTCCCCCACTCCCTCACCAGGAACTCAGATAAGAGCCAAAGCAAAGCCTCAACTTTACCAAGCTAGGGGCTGGCAGTGGGAAAGGCTTTCTGCACCTACAAGATGTAGGCACAGAACCCCATACTGGTTACATTTTCAGAAAGGTGGGGAGATGATCAGGCAATGAAGGGCCAGCAGGAGACTCCACACCATGCTTGGTAAGGTCTGAACAGCTGACTAGTTTCTCAGTCTTACACAGATTACCAGAAGTTTACTGGAGTCTAAAAAGCCAAGGCCAGTCTTCAGCTACAAGAATACTCCAAAAATTAATTGGGTTCACAGGGAGAAAGGAGGAACTATTTTACTTGGATATGACACACGCAAGTGAGGGGTGGTAAAACGACAGCACAGAGGATCTGAGCAGTGAAAACACTAACAGTGGACACATGTAATCACACACATCAGGACCTACAGAATGTTTAACCATGAACAGTGTGCACAACGCAGAATGTTGATGAATGCCAATGGAAACTGTGGATTCTGGGTGATTTGTAACGTAGGTTCATCAGCTTCAACTGATGTGTCATCCCGATAGGGGATCTTATAATTGGGAGGTTATGCACACGTGGGAGCAGGGGCACAAAGGCCATCTCTGTACCTTTCCAACTTTTTGTGAACCCAATACTTCTTACATTTGGGGATGAGGTGTCCTACTCCATGTATCTCCTTAAAAGAAACAATTTGTTCTTTTTCATTTCTAACAGACCTGTCCATTTAAGTCCACTGTAACAGTTCCTTTACCCTCAGGAACAACAGTTAGGCTGTGGCAGCAGGTACTGAGTTGAAAATAATTTTCTTGATTAGCTTTGGCTTTCAAACCTGGCTCATATAATTGTTCCTTGATACACAATCAAGTCATTCATGAGCTCTGGGAATGCGGTGACCAGGACACTTGACTTGGTCCAGGTTCCAGAGGGCCAAGGTGCACACAAACCTCCTGCGTTGTAATTCCCGCAGGGCTCGCCACATGACTGACTTCCTGAAGCAGGGGTCAGGCATGTACACGTCACTCCCTAGTCTGTACCTAAAAGCCATGTGGGATCTTGCCCAGCCTTCAAAGGTCACAAAATACAAATTTCAGCAAAGATAAGGAACTGTAACGCTGAATTAGGGATTCTGGGGTCAGACATCTGAATCACCTTATCTTTCTCCCTCCCCTTCCAAACTGCTGAAACAGATTAATAACCCGTGTAAAATACCTGACACATGGGAAACACTCGGTTAGATGATTTTTTCTGCCATGTCAAAGACTAAGCATCCAACACTTATTGCTGTCCTAGTCACTCTGAATTCACCTAACCCTTTACAGTTAACAGTCATTTCAGCACTCTACTCTCCTTCACAAATGCTGAGTGCACCAGCACCCAAACCTACCTCAGAACGTCAGCTCTTTTAGGATTCCAACATCAAACTTATGAATTTCAGAAGCCACACATCACTTACTCTGCAATTTTCTAAGGTACCCAATGATGTAGGTCAACTGCCCCTCGGGTTGATGGCAGAAATGTTCAAGTACTTCCAAGATGTGGCTTAAATAATCTATGAAAACCCAAGTCATCTATCTACACTTCCAGCCCTATTTAAAAAACCTCAGCATCTGATTTTCTAGTTATTTTTCCTAGCAAGTGATCTGAAGTGAAGCTGGAAAAGCCCAAAGGCCTACAACAACAAAGATTGTTTTGAACAAGTCCAGAGCCAAAAACAAAGTATGAGCATCCCCCACCAATGGAATTATCTTTTAGAGGGTGGGCCGCCTGCATTGGCTTCCCTCACTAGGTGAGTGTTCTAGGAACCCATCTGTGTCAGCGTGCCGACTGGCGTTGTTGTGAGAGGCTGCATTCAGCTTTAGTGAATTTTTTTTGAAGACTCACCATGTTCGACCATTTCATGATAGGTGGTTTATGAGCACACTCGCCTATACCCTGCTGAGTGTTCAGCAGTTTTTCACCAAAGAACGGCATGATCCTCATGCCCCACCCTTCTTTATTCATCTGAGCTCCGTTTTTTCCCCATTTGTTTGCCCAGATGAAAGAAGTCTTCAGAGGGAAATGTTTTGCCAACATGGAAGAGGTGAAACAAAAAACCGACAGAATTACTACAAGGCATAAAAATTGACCAGTTCAAAAATTGTTTCGAGCAGTGGAAAAAACATCGGTATGTGTATTGCATCATTTTGAAGGCAACTAAAGTTTAAATGTGTAAGCACATACAATTTATAAATTCTGGGGGTTTTTGGTCCCCCCTCGTGTGATATAATGGTATCAGAGACATAACTAGATCTCTCATCACTGTGACCTTTTCAGAGGTCATGAGATATTGCAGTGATTTTCAACCTTTTTCATCTCATGGCACACATTACTGAAATTGTTGAGCACACCAAGTTTTTTTTTGCCGAGCTGACAAAAAAAAAAAAATACGTGTAATCTTGACTTATTCACACTAGACAGCTGTTGTGTTGGCTATTGTCGTTATTAAATTTGACAGTCTAAGGAAAAAGAGGGCAGTGCCCCTAAGTAGGTAATGCATGTTTTAAAAATTCTTGCGACACACCGGTGTTCTGTGGCACACTGGCTGAAAATCACTGACCTACTACTGTACTGCCACCTCAAAGAACTTGGTTCCTAGTTGATTGTCTATCTCCCCAGCTCTTTACAAGCAGCTCCAGTGCAGCTAAAGGGCAGGAGTGGAGAGCTGGGGTTTGTCTGTCTTTGTGAAGTACTTCTAGTCACAGATCATGGAAAGCATTTAAATGAAAGCAGTCATTTGATTCAACTAAGGTAAAGATTATTTATACTTCTTTTGCATGTGGTTCTGGGAAATAAAGAATGCTCAAGACCAAATACATTATACAGCTTCCCTTCCACTCCTCTGCCTCCTGCATTCAACACACATCACAGACCCTCACTGCTCTTGGCAAGGGACTAACCTTAAAAGAAAAGCTGGCTGGACCCACCAGCAAGGGCGTATTCTACATCTGGTGTATTCTACCACACTTTGTAACATGGCTTTTTCCTGAGACATGCTTGGACATCCACCCATAGCCCTACTCCTTGTCCCTTAAGTACCACTGCCATGCTGAAGCAGTTCTGAATAAATACTGAATACCAAATCAGACCACCAAGTTTGCTTACAGCTCAGAAAACATGCTAAGCCTTGAGATACAAGCACTTGGCAGCCTCTGGCATTTCTAAGACATTTAATTAGACTTTTCACACTAGTCCTCCAGTGTCTGCAGAGCAAGTACTCTTTACTTCCTTTTCTAACAGAATTCTGGTTTTTGACTTCCATCAGTGGACTTCCATCACTGGACTTGCTGCTAAGCTGCAGCCTACCACTGCATTCAGTAATCTCCTGGAGAACATGCCTGGTTTGTCCATTAAAGCTTAACTGGACTTCCCAATGACAATATGCTGGTTCACCGAGGCTATCTCAGAAGAAACTTCCAAGAGGTCTAAGTAGCAAAAAATGAGATACATGAAGTAGTTTATTACATTAGGAATGTTTTAGGTTTTAGACAGAGAATATGTAACAGACCTAAACAGGTTTAGGATACAAACTCCTTTCAGTTACACATCAGTCATGAGAATTTGTGGCTGGCCTTGAAAAAGCATTCAATCACTAACTCTAACTATCTCCTTTTGACCTCCTGGAAAAGTTGTTCTGGTCCAAGTATGACAGGAGACACAAACCTAGAGTTTGCTGCCTAGTCTACTCACTCTTAGGTATCACTGACTGTGGTGTGTTCAGCTTGTAAAGAAATTTGTACAGTATAAACACCCATAATCCACTTTTCCGCCTCTGAAATTCAGAGGTCAGCTGATAAATGTACACTACAACCTACTTCCAGGGGAGCACTAGGCCGCGAGTCCACAGCGCCACGCGTCTTCATGGTAGTCCTGCACAACAATCAGTATATATAATGGAAAGCAGAAACAAAATGTACTTATAGTCCTAAGACATAAGGCTTAAGAGTATAACTGAAACAAATATAGAGATCATCAGGCATGGGCAAAATAATACATCCACACCTTTCATAAGGCTATTCAAAAGAATAAATGTATTAACTGTGAAGGGAGAAAAACTTAGTATTTGGAAAGGTTAAAGCTTTAATGAAAAAGTTTCAGCTCATGAGAACAGATTCTACTTCAAAACAAACAAGCTGGTTACTGTACTTTACGGCCCATTTCCAGGAACACATTACAGCTGAAATTAAGGGACTGCTCATTAGGCAGGACAGGTTAAAGTCACTACTGAAACAAAGCAAGAGTCACATGGCATACCTTAATTATTTACCAAAGCCAATGACTACCACCAATCACCCAAAACTCAATTTAAATGTAAAATTGGTGGTGTGGCTGAATGGACTGAGCGCTGGCTTGCGAACTGAGTGGTTATGGGTTCGATTCCCAGTCAGGGCACGTGTCTGGGTTGTGGGCCAGTTTCCCATTGGACGCTGCGAAAGGCAACAGATCAATGTTTCTCTCCCTCTCCTTTTCCCTCCCTTCCCCTCTCTCTAAAAATAAATACAATCTTTTTTTAAAAAGTACTCTCAACTGTATCAGAAGAGATAAAAAGAAAGTCCATTAAAATACATACTATGTATGTCATGTGTATTTTCCAAAAGCACTTAGAAAAGAGAAAGGCGAAAACCTCCTGTCAGTTCCAAATTCAACACAGTACAAAGCAAAAAAAACTTTTATTACTACACTCACACAAATAAGTGTCCCACAATTTACCCCAATAGTTTAAGATTATCCAGTACTAGTTTCCACAGGAGAACTGTTTTAACTTCCAAATCCCACTCAAAGGATAAAAGTGGGGGAAACTGCTCCTTAAGTGCTTAGGACTGCCCTTCACTTCAAATGCCATCTTTGTCCTTGGGTGAAAGTACATCAGCACTAAGCCATGATCCAGCAATAGTTTCCTGTTTGATTCAGCAAGGGTCACTTCAGGAGCTTAATACAAGATAATGCTTTCACCACTCTCTTATGAGACAAATTTAAGGTCATATGACATGTAGTGAAATATTTGTTAAGAACTTACCAATCTGTCAATTATCTTAAAGAGTCTGTATTACATAGCAATATTATATTTGTAACCAGAAACTGCACTGACATACACATTAGTTTGTTAAACTCTACCTGAAAACATGCTATTTTATTAAAACAAAACCCCCCAAATTTAAGTCTCAAGTTACATGGTTTTACAGTCTAGTCTCACTGAAGTAGCACACAGATTTCCTTTCTTGCAGACAAGTTAAGATGCAGGAAGAACCCACAAAGAGTACACCGGCAATGTGATAAATTGTACTACCTGAACCACAAATTAAGTCATGAAATTCATCTGAAGAATGTCAAGGAGTTACCAGAGAGATTATGTAATGGCCTTGATTTTTATTTTTCTTTACCTAGAATTCTACAAATTCTAAAATTTATCAATTGATGTAACTTTTAAATAAACAGCACCAGTCTTGCCCATTAATACAATTAAAATCTGACCTCCTCAGTTCTTAGTTCACGAGTTTATTATGAAAAACACTGCAGTGCTCTTGCGCAGTAACATCGTCTCACAGTAGGGGAAAAAACAGTTCTGTTCAAAACAACCCACCAGGTTCGGACAGTAACAAAAAAAACAACATGAGGCTGAGATTTGAGAAGGGAAATAAACTTGAGTGCAGACAAATCATACAATTAAATTAAACGGTATCCCTGAAAATAAACAGAACGATTTCAAAACTCACAAGTAGAGGGGAGGCCTTGGTACTTATTTTTAAAAATGTTCATTAAGCTCCAATGATTGTTGCTATCCTTATCTACAGTCATGCTGAGTAAAGCTATAGCTAAATGGAAGTTAAACTGTACTCACGAGGTGTTAATGTTCACGTCTTATTATCTGCAGTCTCGCAGAGAAAGCAAAAGTAACTACAAATAGCGCTGTGCCAGAAACCGGGTTCCTGACCAGCACTGCCGCTTCAGCATGCAATGAACTGGCTCATTCTAAAGTGGCCACGGCTGTTGATGACAAGAGGCTTTGTATTTTTATATGGCACATCTTTTGGTCCGTGTGAAAACAAGTTTTTTGAATGTTAACTATTCTCTGACACTTTGGAGTTACTGTTGCTCTTCCCATTTCCATTAGGTCAATATATGGTTCATGGCAATACTGTACAAGTTTAAAATTTCATTACAGGAAGTAGTCTGGGGTACGACGAGTAACATGGGGCTCACCCCTGCGAGGTGCTGGGTCAAACTGCAAGCTGAAAAACAAGACGCAATTTGTTTATATTGTAAGACATCAGTGTACTGACATTCAAAATCAAGGACAACAGTCTTTCAAATTCTACGTATTTTTTTCCTATCCAATTTCAACTTGCCTCCATGTAACAGAGACCTAACTGCAGCCTCATTATGCATTTAGTAAGGGTCTTCTAGCTGAACGCCTCACCAAAACAGCCAAGGTAACCTGAGCCAGAGAGGATGTGCTTTTATACACTGGGCTTCCTTATAAGATAATTTGAAAGATGGGCTCTAACTAAATAAATAAAACATAGGTTTAAAAGTTGTAATTCAGCCCTGGCTGGTGTGGCTCAGTGGACTGAGTACTGGTCTGCAAACCAAAGGGTCGCCAGTTTGATTCCCAGTCAGGGTACATGCCTAGGTTGCGGACCAGGTCCCCAGTTGGGGGTATGCGAGAGAGAACCACACACTGATGTGTCTCTTCCTCTCTTTCTCCCTCCCTTCCCCTCTCTCTAAAAATAACTAAAATCTTTTAAAAGTTATAATTCATATTAGGGTCTATATATTTCAAAATACATACCAGAAATTGGTCTGTTGCAAAGGAAACTTAAAAATCAAATTAGAATGGATTTAGCATGAGCTTTTCAATTCTTACTTCTCCCACAGTCATGGCAAACAACTGCTCAGGTGTAGATACTTACAAAGAGTATTTTAGAGTATCATCAAGTTCCATGATTGCAGCTTGGTTACCACAACGATAACAATAGTTTGGAGCACTGAAAATTGTTACTACATTCCGGTCATGGCACCAGTTATATCCCTACAAGAAAAAGGAAGGACACAGAAACTCACTTGACTCCCCTATTTACGTAACTGAATGTGACTCAGCTAGAGAGGAAAAAAATCTCTTAAGACTTGAAAACTATTAACACTGTTTCCGGATAATTTAATAATTTCCTGTACTTTGCATAACTTCAAAACAAATAGCACCAATAACTAAAGAATAAAATGCTTCTTAAAAGTGTGGCCTTCTGTAAATAGCAGTGTCTGATCAGCCTCTTTCATTGCAGTGCCTCTAAACAAGCAGATACATACCCCGAGGAGACCACCGCTTAATCATTCTATCCTTAGTCACAAGTGAAGGCCCACCCCAGTTGGTCACCAACCAGGTACAAAGGAGAGAGACCTCTAGGATTTCCAGCTTCACTCCCTCAGACTATTTGATTGAATGAGTTACTTTTAAAGTATTGCCCACCAGTTTCTTTCCCTATCCTTAGCAAAGTCAGATTTTATTGGTAATAATCACAAAACTATTAGAATTAATCTAAATAGGACCCTAGTTTTACAAATATGCTAAATCAATGTTCTATGCCAAGAATTTGAGCCCATTTCCCCTTTTTCTTCTTTCAAATCACCTGTAATCCTACCATCCAAGGGACTACTTATTTTGGTTCATTTCTTCCCAAACTCTCCTCCACACATATATGTTAAATATATAAAATAACAAAATTTGGATCATAAAATATTACATTCCCCTTTCTCCTGCCCCCTGAATCTTACATTCCCACTCTAAATCCCAAGCACTACCCTGTAGTGTCTTCAATGTCTGTCAAATTTACGGTGACAGGAGACTAGACTTTGGATGTTGAGTACACAATGCAGCATACAGAGGATTATTACGGAATTGCACACTTAAAACATATAATGTGACTAACCAATGTCACCCCCAATAAATAATAAAAATGTGTTAACTATGAATTTCACTGTGATCAAAAGCTTGAGATTTTAATTCTAGTGTGCAAGCTATACTGGCAAACATCAGAAGGAATGCATGGAATGTTCTCAGTAATACCATTCATTTAAACTCCCTAATATCTTCCTTCATTAAGTTTGCTTGGAAACCAAATCAGGTTTCAGAGAACAGAACATACCTCCATCACCAGCTGGTGCGCTCTGGACACCAACGTGAGGCCATTGGCATGATTAAATGTCTCAGAAATATCTTGGCCAAAGGTATAACCAGCTCCTCGAGGAGATATACCCCAACCACCACGGTCATCTGGATCTGACCACAGCAAGTCACACATTGGACCCTAAAAAGTAAGTTAAGTTTTAAACAGACTCTTGCAAAAATGGTTAATACATGGTATGAGTAATTCATTAGAAGCAGCACTCTGCTAAGCCACACTTTTTAAGTGGTATTTGCTGAAAACAGTAAAACATTTTACAGTTAAAGTCAAACATCTGTGTCAAATTTATAAACTATTTTCAGATGTCTTTAAGAGGAATAGCCTGTATCAGTGAGCCTCAATAGCGACATACCCTAACTAATTAATCTGCCTATAATATGCAGATTATAATGTTAGGCAGTGCATTCTGGTAATTAAGGCAGAGACTCTGATGACACCCTATGTCCTAAGCCCAGTCTCACAACTGCTGTGATCCTGGCAGGTTCTTTAATATCAGCTTCTTCTGAAGAACTAGGTGGACAAGAGTGCTCACACTACATGGAGTTGTTTTTGAGAATTAAATGAGAGAAAACATACAATGAATTAAGTTACAATTAAATTTTTCCTCTCTCTTAGGAGGTTTGCTAAAAAGACTTTATCACCAAATGAAAGTCAGTTACCTCATGGGGAACTTCTTGTAGGCGATCAAGTGCTCTGATGTGGTCCAGTGTGTCTATGGACGGCGAGAGGCCACCGTGGAGACAGAAGATCTGAAAGAGAGTGGTTTATCATGTCACCCTCACCTACAAGATGGCCCACCTTGCTTGTCCCCACAGGTATTGGTGTTCCGCCACAACCGCATTTGTCTCTGCAGCTCACTCTAAACTATGGAATATACTCCTTTTTCCTGATAAACCATCGCTATGCCATGTAGTCTCCATGTCAACCAGCTCCTGCAAGACAATGTTTCTCTGACGTCACCCTCAACACAGACTATTATCTTCCCTCTCACAGAATGTTCTTGGAATCGCCTTAACTGCACCTCCAGATGTGTTCAGAAACAGTCTGAGAGGATGAGTGGGTTGTATCTTTCATCCTCGTGGTCCCAACATATAGGTCAGGACTTGATACAAAGGCCCCAGAGGGATGTGAGGGTGGAAAAGTAAGTTACTGGTACTTAAACATTAAGAAAGCAGAATACTGAAAGTAATCAGCAATGTAAGTTTTAACAAGATCTACATACCTGTCCATCCACCAAAGCAGTGAGAGGAAGATAGTCAAAAAGATCTGTAAAGTATTTCCAAACATTTGCATTTCCGTATTTCCTTAAACATTCATCATAGAAACCATATACTTGTGTGATCTGTCTGCTCTCATGATTCCCACGAAGAATAGTGATACGTTCACGGTAACGAACCTGAAACAACAAAATGGAAAACATAAAATGCTGGCACCTTCAAAAACCAAACAACAATTCAGCAAACCTTCCACTGGGAAATCCTGAGTTCCAATAGAAAAAGAAAACCACACAACTACAGACGTTTGACCACTGAGTACCTGTCAACCTAAGACCAAACTCCTGCCACCGCCAACTTTACAAGAATAATGATCAGCTATAAAACTCCATTCATGAATTTTTCCCAGTTCAATGATTTAGTAAAACTTATAGTTGTGCAACCACCACCACAATCCAGTTTTAGAACCTATTACCCCCAAAAGATCCTTTCCTCACACCTATTTGAAGCCGCTTCCAACTCCCACTCCCAGCAATCACTGATTTACTTTCCAGTGAGAGTTGCCTTTTCTAGAAATATATAAGTGCAATCATTTAATGTGCAGTCATTCCATGCTTGGCTTATTTCACTTAGCAGAGTATTTCTTCAGGCTCACCTGTGTATAGATCAGTGGTTTATTCCCTTTTATTCTGCAGAGTATCCATTATATGGCCATAGCACATTTTGTTTCTTTATCACCAGTCAAATGAACACTTGGATTGTTTGCAGTTTGGGGCTATTATGAATAATGTTGTATAAAACTTACATTCGCACATAAGTTTTTACACAAAAATATATTTTCATTTCTCCTGGGTACATTCCTTACTGAGTATAACTGCTGGGTCATATGATTAACTTTTCGAGAAACTGCTGAACTGTTTTTCAAAGTGGCTGGACCATTTTACCTCCCACCAGCAATGTATGAAGGCTCTAATATCTCTGCAAATTCACTAACATTTAGCATTATCATCCTTATTGATGATACATTCGACTGGCTGTGATTGTGATTCTAATTTGCATTTCCCTGATGATCAATGATTTTGTGCAACTTTTCATATGCTTACTGACCATTCAAATATATTCTTGGGTGAACTATCCAAATACTTTGTACATCTTAGTTGCAGGTTTTTAAAAATACATGACAACAAATACTTTTTCTCAGTGATGTCTTCTGAAGAAAAATCTTAATTCTATGCCTAACCCAAAGTTACACAGATTTTTCTCCTATGTTTTATTCTGGAAGTTTCATAGCCTTAGCTCTCATATTTAGGTTTATGATCAATTCTGATCCATTATGGTATGAGGTATCTAAGGTTTTTTTTTTTTTTTTTTTTTTTTTTTTTAAACAAATGGATACCCAACTGTTCCACCACTATGTGCTGAAGTTTTCTCCCCCCATAGTACAATAGTTGTCCAGGGCTGTTATAACAAGCAGCAATGACTGGGTGGCTTAAACAATAGAAATTTATTTCCTCACAGTTAGAGAGGATGCTGGCAGGTTGGTTATACCTGAAGGCCTCTCTCCTTGGCTAGTAACGGCCCAACTTCTCCAGAAGTCTTCTCATCACCTTTCCTCTGCATCTATGTCCTAATCTCTTCTTTAAGGATACCGGTCACATTGGATTAGGGCTCCTCCATATGACCTCATTTTACCTTTAATTACCTCTTTAAAGGACCTATTTCCAAATACAGTCACATTCTGAGGTTTTCAACATAGGAAATTTGAGGGTGGTAGTGCCACAATTCAGCCCACAACAGCCTCAAACATGAATCCTTAAACAACATACCACATCCACTCCTTTGAGCACTGGGATTCACCCTGGACTTTAAGTACAGGTTAGCTGCTTTCATAGTACCTAAAGCCACTGCAAAAACTTTCCCTCATTTAACCTAACTCCTTTATTTTATAGATGCAGAGTGTAATGATCTCCAAAAATAATCTGTAGCACTTTTCATGACTCATACTCCAGCTTCACAAACACATACACTATATTAACCGCCTAAAATTCAGCTCTTGTCAAAACTACATCTCACTGCTTCTCCAATACTATCAGAAGTCTTTGGCCATTTTACCATTCTGCACATTATTTAATGTAATCTTCTCCCCAAAATGTAAAGTCAAACTATTTCTTTTAAGTGAAAGGCAGAAGCCTACCATACTAAAAGATATTTACCATTTTGTGTTTCACCTTCAGATCTCTGAACATTTGCCAAAGCTATAACTGGTATAAAGCAACTTGCTTTTTTTAATTATCATTTGTTATTCTAGATCATCATGTCATGTTTAATGACTGCAAACTAGTCCACTGAGATAAATCATAATTTAGGTATTCACTTACTATTGGATATTTAGTTCAATTCTTTTTTTTATACTGAAACAAGGCTGTACTTTATGTTCTCATAAAAATAAAGCTCTTTTCCTCTTGAATGTCTACCTCTAATGAAATTATAAAATTACTGTGTCACAGGATGTAAATATTCCAACAACTGATGTTTTATTCCTTGAAAATACTTCAAAAATATCTAGAAAGGTCATTATTACCTCTCTACATCCCAATTTATTGGTGTAAAATTTCTATTTGACTAGCCCTGTAATTTTTTTCAAATAATCAGACTTATTATATTCCTTAAAGAATATCCTTTTTGTTTTTATTTTTTACCATTGCCTTGTTCAGAATGAAGATGTACCTATAATTTATAAGCCCCAAACATAAATGCTTGCATTCCTAAGTCTGCAGTTTCACTCTAAAACCTAACATTCAGATGGAGAAAATCACAAATCCCTGGGAAAAAGAATACCCAAGAAGACTGTTTTATCCAGTTTAAAATATCCAAACATAAAAATTGAAATCACCTTAAGAGCTACAAGCAGAGTAACTGTTTCAACTGAATAGTATCCTCTGTCAACATAGTCTCCCATAAACAAGTAGTTTGTATCTGGTGACTTGCCACCAATTCTGAAGAGTTCCATGAGGTCGTGAAACTGCCCGTGCACGTCTCCACAGACGGTGACCGGACATCGCACCTCCTGTACGTTGGATTCTTTTGTCAGGATTTCTTTAGCCTACAGGTGGAGAAAAAACACACCAATACATCAGACATTAAACAACATTAACAAGCATACATTTATTTACACTTAATGTAGCTTATGGGGTTAGCTCAGTAGAAGATGAAATTGTAGGCAATTATGATCCCATTAAAATACTAGGGCAAGATTCTACTCAATTGTTCTCTCTCCTCTGATTCTTAGAAAAAGTGTGTATCGAGATGCATGTTCCCTGTTCCTCTCCTCAGCATCAGAGTTTTTAGGCCTATCAGCTGCCATCCAAGTAAATACTAAAGAGATTATAGTATTAGCAGCTATATAAAATCAATGAAAATGGAGCAAGACATTCAGGTACCTAGTTGCTTATTTTTGTTTTTTAAATATATTTTATTGATTATGTTATTACAGTTGTCCCACTTCCCCCCCCTTCACCATGCACACCCTCTCCCACCCACATTCCCCTCCTTTAGTTCATGCCCATGTGTCGTAAGTTCTTTAGCTTCTACTTTTCCCACACTATTCTTGCCCTCTCCCTGTCTATTTTCTACCCACTGTCTATGCTACTTATTCTCTGTACCTTTTCCCCCTCTCTCCTCCTCCCACTCCCCTGTTGCTAACCCTCCATGTGATCTCCATTTCTGTGTTTCTGTTCCTGTTCTAGCTGTTGGCTTAGTTTGCTTTTGTTTTAGGTGTGGTTGTTAGTATCTGTGACTTTGCTGTCTTTTTACTGTCATATTTTTTATCTTCTTTTTCTTAGATAAGTCCCTTTAACATTTCATATAATAAGGGCTTGGTGATGATGAACTCCTTTAACTTGACCTTATCTGAGAAGCACTTTATCTTTCCTTCCATCCTAAATGACAGCTTTGATGGATAGAGCAATCTTGGATGTAGGTCCTTGCCTTTCATGACTTGGAATACTTCTTTCCAGCCCCTTTTTGCCTGCAAGGTCTCTTTTGAGAAATCAGCTGACAGTTTGATGGGAACTCCTTTGTAGGTGACTCTGCCCTTATCCCTTGCTGCTTCTACAATTCTGTCCTTCATTTTTATCTTGGCTAATGTAATTATGATGTGCCTTGGTGTGTTCCTCCTTGGGTCCAAATTCTTTGGGACTCTCTGAGCTTCCTGGACTTCCTGGAAGTCTATTTCCTTTGCCAGATTGGGGAAGTTCTCCCTTATTATTTGTTCAGATAAGTTTTCCACTTGTGCTCTTCCTCTTCCCCTTCTGGCACCCCTATAATTCAGATGTTGGGATGTTTAAAGATGTCCTGGAGGTTCCTAAGCCTCTCCTCATTTTTTGAATCCTTGTTTCTTCTTTCTTTTCTGTTTGGTCCACACCGTTGATTTTGAGTCCCAGTTTTCTTTCTATCACTATTGGTTCCCTATGCATTTTCCTTCATTTCACTTATTGTAGCCTTCATTTTTTCATCTAATTTGCGACCAAAATCAACCAATTCTGTGAGCATCCTGATCACCAGAGCTTTGAACCGTGCATCTGATAGGTTGGCTATCTCTTGGTCACTTAAAAGTATTGACTCTGGTGGTCTGATGTGTTCTTCCACTTGAGCCATATTTTTTTTGGGGGGGGGGGCGGGTGGGCGGCATCTCATCATGCCTGTTAGGTATGAGGGGCAGAGCCTTAGGTGTTCACCAGGGCGGGGCAACCCAGTCGCAGAGTTGTGACGCTCTAGTTGGGGGCGGGGCCAGGGCAGGAAAAATGGCGCTTGCTCTGCTCTCTGGGATTTCAGTCCCCTCTGAGGCTGGGAATTTCTCCCAGCACTTCAATCCCCACATGTGTTTCCAATCGGTGCTTTCAGGCTTTATTTCCCAGCACTGGAGCCTTGGGTTGTGCAGTCTGTCTCGCTGCCCATTTTCACCTGGTTTATCTGCACGCGAATGTATGACAGCGGTCAGCCACCTTGTGCGCTTTGCTGGGTGTGCTCGTTCCCTCCCCACACCCGGTATCCACCTCCTGTGTGCCTGGGGTGTGCCAACTACCGCCTGAGCATCAAGGACCACTGGCTACTGCTTTTTCCTGCCGCGATCCATCTCCACTTGCCACCAACTCCGCCCCTCTTACCAGTCTGGGTGAATCGTTGTCGGACTTCTGTACAATTCAATTTTCTATCTGTTCTGTTGGTTCTGTTGTGGGGTTTTTTTTTGTTGTTCTAAATTTTTGTTGTCCTTAATTCTGGTTGTGAGAGAAGGCACAGTGTGTCCACCTATGCCTCTATCTTGGCCAGAAGTTCTTAGTTTTTGAATGCTGGCACTCCAAAATTGCAGGCTCTGAGAAACTGCTTAGTCTTGCATGACTTAATGACAAATTCAAACATTACTTTTAAGGATAACATATTATCTCTCAGTATCACTTTACTCGTTCAACACACACTTACTGATCATTTACTATGTGACAGAAATTGTGAAGAGCACTGGGAAATCATTCATTTGCTGAATTATCTGAGTGATACTATGCACCAGGCCTTGTGCTAGCCACTGGAGGTCTAGTGAACAAAGCAAGTCATTACCGCAGTGGGGTGCGGGTGGGGGGCACAAACAAGCAACTACATAACAAAGCATAAACTATGGTAAATGCCATGAAAGAATGGGAGAGTAACTGGTCCAGGCCACTTTAAATAAGATATCAATCACAACAAACAAGACAGCCCAAAAAGCACAGAGTAGAGCAGGAAAGGCAGACAATAAAAATGATCACTACAGAAGAAAAGGACAACTGCAAAGACAAGGTGAAGCAAGCAGCCACGTTCCAGGACTGCAATCCCTGGGACTGCTAGGAAAACTGCCTGAGGTCCAAAGAATGAATTAGATACAGAAATGGGATGAAAAGTAACAAATTGGAGGAGGTCCAATACAGGCAGCCAACTGCAGGCTGTCCTAGGAGTTGAGGGAAAGATGAACATGGCTGAAGCATAATCCTCAGGAGTAGAGGAGAGGGTGGTCTGGGATGGGGTTAGGGTAACAACTACCCTGGTTTTAACACTGAAAGCCCTGCATCCATGGAAATGCCCCAGCTGCCCAAGGCAAACCATGACAGTTGGTCACCCAAGTAGGAAATGAAGGGAGAGAATGAAGCCGTGAACACAGACTGAGCAACAAGTCTAATCAAAGTGGTATTAGAACACAGATCCAGTGGCAGAAACTCTGATGAGTGAACTTAGTATTGTGGAGGTAGGGCTATGGCTGTGGATCTGAGACGGGAGCAGAACTTAAAGGCCACTAGTACTCGTGGACCAATCCACAGACAGGTCTCGCCCAGTCTCCTTCTGAAACCCATCTCGAATCCATCTGCTTCATCTTTTTTGCTACTACCCTGGTCCAAGCCACCATTATCTCACCTGGATTACTGGGCTGGCCCCACACTGAACTCCCTGTTCCATTTTCCTGCCTTAATCTATGTTCCATGCAAACACTCAAAGGAACACTTTTAAAGGTTCACCAGATTCATGTTATTCATGACTGCATACACAACACCGTGATGGAACAATGCGTGAGATATACAAGGCATTTCATACATATTTGTCAAATGGATCAAGAACTTAAACCAAGGTCATCTTCAGGGAAAGCCGTGGTTATCTCCCAGGACATCAGCAGGCCTGGAAATTGATATCAAGTTCTTTGGAGAATGAAGAAACAAGTAATAACAGTGAGGAAAGATGCCCAGATATCTAGGTAGAGGTCATAGGCCTGAAAAACACAAGAGAGTTTTATCCTTGAGTAGCTGGAGGCAGTACCCACACCCACCAGGGAGAGCTATCAGAGAAGGTAAATTAATGACTTCCTCAGAAAGAGCCAGATTTCAGTCAAGTCATTACAGCAAAAGAAATTTGTCTTGAGAGTGGGTTAAAGGTTTTTTACTTCACATATTCAATGAACATTTATTGAGTACCCTATGTGTGACCAAAATTATGGAATGGTGTTCCAGAAAGCACAGTGGGAGCCTGGTCAGGGAAAAGCAAAACACTGCAACACAGGATGAAATTACCACACAGATTTGTTGCTAATGAGTCTTTGCTCATCATATTTCAAGTGACAACCAAGTATGACTGAACTGGTTTTAAGGCAGCGGTAGGCAACCTTAGCCACATATTAAAATTCACTTGCTCTTTTTAACCAAAATCAATCAGCCCAGGCTACTCCTCTCCCAATTAAGTCAAATATTTGGGGGTAGAATCCAAGCATAAATATATATTTTTTAAGTCTCCCCTCCCCACCCCATACCATACTGGTGCTCTCAGGTACAGCCAAGTTTAAGAAGCACTATTTTCAAGTCTCCAAACATTTTGGGGAGCCTATTTCAGCATATTCACCAACCACTGACATCTAAAATTAATTATTAATCTGATCTAACACTTTTAATGTAGAAAAAATCCACTGTCACAAAAAGAGATAGCTCTTAATACATATAATCTATATACCTCTAGTGTAATTCCAACCTCCCCTGATTTATCACTAAAGAAAAGCATAAATTAACTAGGCAGACTCTATTACTAACTCTGTTTGGCACTAATACCACGTCTAGTGTTTTTAGCACCTACTACACACTAATCAAAACAGCTGTGAGTGAAATGACAGGTCTACTTCAAAGAAATTTGCAAAAGTTACTGACCACTCTCCACAATCTCATTCCCCACCATAAGCCTAAAGTAACCACCAATAGCATTCTGATGCATATCCTTTCAAAACCTTGTTTCACATTTTATTACCTATTATATGCCTAAGGAAACATAACTGTATATTTAAACTAGAAACAGTATCATTCAGCAGTTTTTCTCCTTAACAATGTATTTTGGGGGAAAAAACCAAGTATCTTGAAGTTCAGAATGTACACACATAGACCTGGATAATTTCTCACAGTGGGTGTACAGTATTCCCTGAGGAATGATAATGGGGGAGGGGGACACGACACACATAGAGCAGGTGCAATATATGACCTAGTATCTGCTCCCTTGCATACATACGCAGGCACATTTCCTGAAACAAGAGACTATAAGTGAACCTTAGTATATTTAGTAGTTTGCAGTTTATGTTAACACTACCAAAGTGTCCTCCAAAAGGGACACTATATCTATAAAGTGAACATTTTAACTGCTATACCTGGGAAAGTCAAAGCTTTCTTCCCTTCCTACCAAATTTCAGACCAGAACAGTTATAATTAAATCCTGGAGGAAGCAGTAGTATTTATCAGATACAGTAAAGTACATATTAACAACAAAACTCATGTTTACAAAGAAGTAGTTCTAAGTATACCTTTTGTTGTTGTGGGTTTTTTTTTTTTTTTTGTCTCAACTTATCAGCTCCCAGATGGCCACTATACCAAAATACACTCTCATGGAACACCAGAATAGTAAAGGCTGCAGATGTCCTTATTAAAGATTATTTTACAATCAGGAAAACTAATCATGTAAAAAGATGTCTGACAAAAGCTGTGCTATCACAAAAAGTCAGGCCTTGTAAATCCCAGAAGCGCCTCAAGAAAGGCAGCAATGGGTCACCTGGTGGGACCTCTAAAGAGTCTTCTCCTCCAGGCCTTCCTTCATCAATCATTACCACTTTAACTCTCTAGTCTAATACTCAAAAGTAAATGGTAGAACCAGACTTTCAAAGCCACAAGATTAGAGATTTTTTATTTTTAATAGTTACCTTTTCACTATGGTATTCTGACTGCTATAATTTAAAGCCCCACGAAAAAAAAAGCAAAACACACCACCCAAACTTCTTGTTGCTTGCCCTAAAACGTTTTTTCCCAGATCTTCAAATGTCTCAGCTAATTTGAAAATAAACAGGGATCAAGCTTTTAAAAAATAGTGTAACTAGCACCATATTAATTTATTTATTGGAACCCTACTTAAGTTTAGTCAAATGGTAAAGACTGAAATGAATGAATTCAAGGGAAAAATATTTGATACAAAACTTCCTTGAACATGGTTAAAGTGGAAATAGGCTATTCTATTAATAAGAGCTTATCCAACTAACCATGTGAGGTTAAAATTTTATAGCATCCTACTACCCAAACAATTCGGAGTCACTTGAAGTGAAGCTACCTTTGGCGATATTAATTTATTATCAAAATCCTCTCAGCATTCTGGGTTCAGGTTCAATAATCATACAACTTTATTTTTCAACCTACTATAAAACAATCAAGTATAAGGGTGAATGACCTTACAGATTTGTTTGACATTCTTAGATATAGGTCATTCCTAGCCACCATAACATGAAATTACAAATAACGCAGACTTAAATTAGACCTCAAAGATCATCGATTTTTCAAGGAAATAAAAGAGGGGGAAAAAAATGAACCAACAACAGATTTACCAACCACTTACATATTAATTTCCTTAAGGATATGCAACAGTGATGTCATTTCTATTTAATCTATATCATAGGAAAAGGCATGCAACACTTTTATGCAATTTTAATTTATCAAACATTTAAAAATACAATACAATTGCAACTACAGAAAAGTCCTTCATATAAAAAGTGAAAAACATGAAAATGTTGGTATTGTTCATTTCAGTGGTGGAAATTTCAATAATATGGTTGTCTTGATTCTACAACACCAACAAAACTACTCTCATCCAGTGTTTACCTACACACAGACCTCACGTCCACAAATGGTCAATGTCTTGTGTTCCAATTTTCATATTCACTAACCCAATTTTCTACAGCATTATAGTAATTATTTTAAACTGCTGTATATAATATCCTCTTTATATACATGTATTATTTCTTTTCAGAAAATTTTCAGTTGTGGGATTACAGAGCAACCAGTATGAACATTTTTTAGTTTCTTATGTATTACACAACTGGATTATACAGCTTTTTGTTAGGGCTGCTGCCGCCTCTGAAGCAATGAACCAGCACCTGTTTGCTTTGCCCTTAGTTCCACCACTCCAAACCCGCACACCAAAGACCCTGAATCTGTCCACCCAGGGCAAAGCAAGACCTTCTGGCTGGATCCTATACCCCTAACCCCATCATTTGGGCTGACTTTGTGCCTTAAGATGTCTTATCTTAAGCAACCGCCTTATGCACTCAATGGACAAGTCTGACCACTTCTTTGCTGCATCCCTTCGTGGGCTATCCGGGGACAATTTAAGAATTAAGGAGTGCCCTGACCGGTGTGGTTCAGCTGGTTGGTGCCGTCCTGCAACGTGAAAGGTTCCTGGTTCAATTCTCAATTGTAGGTTGAGTTCCCAGTAAGGTAAGGGAGGCAACTGATCAACGTTTCTCCCTTTCTCTCTTCTTTCCTCCCTCTCTAAAAACAAATAAATAGAATCTTTAAAAAAAGAATAAAAAAGCTAGGTATCACCAACAGCAGCAGCAGTAGTAGCAGCAACAGAATGGAGGTCAAAACAAAATGAAACCTGCCAAAAAGACATCTCCAGCTTGGGAAGTGAGTTCAGAGTGGAGCAAGTGGCCAATGCACTCACCCCTCTAGCACTTCAGTCCCAGCTGTTTCCAGCAGCAGTGCTCCTGTGTCTCTCTGAAGTCCAGCTTCCACCTCCCCACGGTCAGATCCCTTGTCTACCTCCTCTTCCTGCATGCATGGCCTATACCCCATAACCTAAACTTAGGCTTCAGGTTACAGTCAAGAATATACCGGTTTAACTTCTTACTTTGGGGTTATGGACTGTGAGTGAATCTTATTTGATCCCTTTGCATCACCAGCTTCCTGGACCAGGGGTCACACACAACCTATTGTTACCAACACAATACTCAACAGCCATCTCAATCAGTCCCCAGCTTCTTTCCACTCAGGGATATGGAGTTTCGAGACTGGCTTTCAACTCAATTACTGACTGCTTGGACTATAAGAACCAAACTGCTTAGTGCTTCGATCATAAAGACATCTTTGTGGCAATTCCAGGTTTTGTGAAGAACCTCTTTTTTGTGGGTGATTTTTAATTATACTGGGTTGGACATTCCAGTTTTAGCCATGCATTAGTTACAGGAGATGGCACGATGCTCAGACTCATCTTCTAATCAACGTTCTGGGAGGCAAACAAAGAACAACGAAGGTCTTTAGAGGGACCCACCAACCAGCAACTTGAAATGGACAAACCAATCTACTTAAGATCCTGTCATAATTTTAGATCACTGATTTTCCTGATTTGCAAAATGATCAAAGCATTATGGCTATGTGCAACCAAATACCACCAAAAATTAACAAACAAAACTAAATTGTAAGAGAAAGAAGGGAAGGTCATTGCCTTCATAAGCAGAAGTATTCCAATGGTTTAGCCAATCCTTGGATGAATCTTAAATACTCGGTGTCTCAAGCTTACTCACGTTTCAAGACCAATTGTTAGTTGGCACTGGAAAAACTTTCAGGGCTTTGTGAACTGTGCAACTGACTATCCTAGAGGCACTGCTTTTTCAAATGTTCATAAGGCGTCAATACACAGTTTGAGACAATCAGTGTGTCTTGCATAAACAGTACACCTGTGGTTTTAAACCTTTGCTAGACTTCAAAACTGTGATTTCTTGTTATTGTACGCAACCTTGAACTCCACCTCTGCAGGGGTGGTTCTGTGATTAAATAGATTATAATTGAAAGTAAAATTCAGGACAACCAAATTATCTTAGAAGATTACGTTTGGTTGGAGGTGCTGTACTGCAACTTTATGTCAAAATGTCTTGGGACAAGGAGAGAGAGAAGAGAGGGGGAAAAAAGGACACTAATTTGCCTGTAATTTACTGCAGGTAAGCCTAGCAGTAAAGAGACACTGGTCAATTGCTCTGGGCCCGATAAATTTATAAACTGAGATCATTATTGTTTATGTTACAGATGTTAACTGGAAAAGCTATATACTATATGCATAAACTCTTTTTCCTGTATTTAGCAGATATGTATAACTGTATTAAAATGGCTCTAGCACATACACACAGAATCTGTATTACGCCGAACTTGTAATGCAATAATAAATGGAGAAACATACCCACTCTCAGCTATTTCAGATATAAAATGTTAGTTTCTGATTTAACTGGCACTTCTCATTTAGAGTTCAAACTTTTCATTCTGTGCTTATTTACTAGTTATCTGTCCTCTTACACAAAATGTCCACACATATTCTTTGAGTAGTCAGAGAGAGTAGGATGATATTCTTATGTAGTTTTCTACTAAAAATCTGATTATTAATTCTAATGTTCACTGTAATGCTAGTTCAAGGAAATTTAACATCTCATATTCTAGTCACGGTTGAGTACATTTTCACCAATACAGCCATAAAGATGTAAGGGGCTGAAATAAAAAAGTGGCAATTTTTGAATTTTACTTTCCAATTTAAGCATAATTGAAGATGTTTTAAAACATTTAAAGTTTTTAATTTAAGGTAAAATAGTAAATTTGCAAGCAAGAGTACATTTTCAATATCCTAAGAGAATGTCACTTTGCTTTTTGCTGCCTTTGTAAAGATAAAAGGTATGTTTCTTTGGTTTTCATAACTCAGCAAAAAATTATGGTTTATGACAAATGAACATTTGTGGCTAGATTTTCATTTTGGTGTGATACATAAAGTAGGGCTTATTATTAGCCCTGAAAGTAAATGAATTTGCATTTCCTTCAATTATCAAACCTTTCTTCTAGTACTTGTCTTTCATTAATTATACAGAACAGATGCCTCTAACGTTTTATGAACAATTTGGTCTTCTATGATTAAAATCTGTATGATTATGCTTCAAATAATTGTCTTCACCTCTGACCAAAATGAATGACTATTTTCTTTAAAGCCACATGTCTCTCAGGCAACAGACTGGCCTCGATATTTACCAACCAACCTACACACGTGCATAAATTCAACATTTCCTATCATTCCAGCACAGGGGAAAAAAGGCAACCTAATAAACTAAGAAATTTTGCTACATACATAGTTGTTTAAAATTCTCTCCACAGCAATCCATCACAAACTAGATTCAATCCCTCCGGGCCTGTTTCCTCCCATATCTGTAAAAGATGATGGCCTAGAAGGTCTTTAAGGTTCCTTCCAACACTAAAATTCTACTCCAGCCTAAAGCACTTTTTAAGCCTTTTTATAAGGTCAGAATGAGTCAACAAAATAGATGGTGGGCATTACTGCTAGCTTACAAATGATAAGTGACAGAGAAATAAAATTCCCTCGAGTGCCACCAGCACAAATGTTCTACACCTTTCCCACTTAGAGTTTACAAATTCAACCTCTTGACTAACCTGGAACCCTGCTATTAAGAACACAACATAAACTAACAAGTCCCTAAGAATGATAATGCTATTTAGACAAAGCTACATACTGAAAAGTAGTAATGCATGTGATAAGGGCTTAATACATTTTGGCTGAATAAATTCCAAAAGCAAATGTACAGTGTCACAGTTTCCAGCATCAACTACACTGGATACTCTCTGTCAACTACACTCTCTCTCTGACTCTGGCTGGTGAACAACCTTTCCCAGGGCACTCTAGAACAAAGTTTCTCAATCTTCCTTCAGCCCCCAAAACAGCAGTGTAAAAATTCAGACCTGTAGTGATAACTAACTAGCTGGTCACAGACAGTTTAGACACACACACTTCTGTCACTGCACTGTTCTTCCATTCCAAACCACAACACCAATACACAACTAGGCAACAGCAACTTGGTATTGTGAAGAAATTAAGCTGTTACCTCCAGATTGTTATTTTATGGTTTTCAGATCGTAGCCAGACCCACTGGCAAGCCAGACCTCTCTACTTCAGCCTCTTCTACCACTTCTGCTTCTGAAGCTGAAAGAATAGCTGTTTAAAACGACAAAAGAAGAGCGTTCCCCTTTCTACTTCTAGTCCAATTCTGATCTTGCTTTTGTAGGAAGGTACGAGTTGAGGGTTTTTTCAGACAAGGATGGTAACGAGAAATGAATAAAGATAAAAAGTGTAAATAAGAGAACCAGGTCAAAGCAGAAAGAGTAAAAATGGAGGAGGAGGGTTTTCCTGACACACAAAACTTTTCCTTTCTCTCCTCAGCACCCTCAAAAATGACCCCTGCCCACTGTTACTTCAACCCAAACCCCAAGTCTCCTGGTTTTCCTAGCTTATCTCCTCTAAACGAAACAAACACACACTCTACATACATGGATCACAACGAGACAGGGAAATGTCTGCTGTCACAAAAAGGGGGAACACCAGACCGGTGATGCAAACCACACACGCGGGCAGTGCTCATCGCTCTTTCCACAGCAGCAGTTTCACCTCAGCCCTCCTGCCAGTGTTTGCAGGCACAGAACTCTCGAATGAGAAGCAAAGGGAGAGCTGGGGAGCCCGTGTACGTGAACAGTAGGACTGTGCACCTTTCTGGTGTTTCCTCATTAAGTCAACTCAAAACTGTTACTGCTCCATGCCTGGGAGATCATAGAACACACAGGCACCACCAGCTTTGACTGTGGAAGCTATGAGAATAAAAAGAAAAGCATTTTACAAGCTGTAATGAATAATATAAATGTCAGCCATGCTTTATTAGAGTATTTCAGAGCTTAGTCTATGGATCGTAATTGACACTATCTGAGAATACATAGAAAATAAACTGGGGTTTTCATGTCATTAATCTTATTTGAGGGGAAAATGCAGTTAGCCACATCCAAAACTGAAGAATAATTATTGTTTACTTCCCTACGACGAAGTGAAGCAACAGTATGTGACAGCAATAAGGAGCTTCCAAGCAACCAAAATAAAATTAGTGCTTTATTTTATGGAGTTTTTGACTCTACAATTCAATATGGCCCCAATTCACCCGCATCTTTCATCATTATTAACACTATCTTGGAAAAGAAAAGCGGGGCTGTGAAGCAAAGCTAACATTGGTCTTAGAATCCATAAGCCAAGGCAATCTCAATCTAGCCCCTGCAGTCAATAACTTTACCTTTCTGAGCCCTTGGTTTCTATTTATAACTAAGGACAATAACTGTCTCATAAACTTGTCAGACAACTGTGCATGTGAAAATATAGCAAACATAGTATTACTCCCTATCATGCTTCCCTGCCAACTGTTTGTTCTCAATATTCAAATTACTTTATGTAAATGAACCAAACAATGTTTTAAATCAAACATACACAGACTAGCAAAAACTTATTACCCACTTCATAAAGGAATTTATTCTTGGTCATATATTTGCTGCCCATCCAATTAGAAAGAAGGAGTTTGCTTTATTCATCATACTTAAGAAACGTTATAACTAAGTGAAGCCTTAATGACTGCATTTTATTTATAGTGTTGGTAGAGCAATGGAAAACAGCATACCTAAAGAACTACTTTGAAAAAAATCTGGCTATCAAACAACATTCTCCACAAGTTTGGTAAGACCTGAAAGCACAAAGCCAAAAGTCATACCTAAGTTAAACCACTGCTGAAGTCATATAACAAAAGACTGTTTACTGTGGTTAATTCAAAAGCAAGTTGACACTAATATTTTCTTCCAGTCTGTAGAGGGAAACATACCAGCCCCATTACACAGATGTAGTAATGCTGCTGACTATAGAACTATGCCTGAGACAAAACTGCACTCACAAATTTCTAAACAATCAACAAATTAGAATTCACCAAATGACAAGGTGTACCGCACACACAAACCTTAGCTTTGCTGTAAACCTTAATCACATCTTAGCGGGTGTTTGGGCGGGGGGGGGGGGTCTGACTAGTTAATAATATAAAAACCATGTTCATCCTTATTTATAAACACATACACACTTGGATCCTCTGCATTTGAACACCTAACACTGTCCACTGTTGATGGATACCATGATAATAACTTCTGCATTTTTAAATTACAGTAAACTTGTATGGTAATCTTTACAATTGTATTTAACTTTAAATATTTCATTCAGATCAGACATTTTCAGGTATATAGAAGGCTTCAAAATTAGCATTCCTTCTCATAATCAAAGAAATTACCAACTATTACCAAATAGCTATTTCCAACAAATAGCTTTCCTTAAACAAAAATAGAAAACCATTGTACAAATGAAAAATTTCCCTCAAGATTTTCAAAATGTGGCTCTCACCACGTGTTATTGGTCATACAAATATTAACAGTGAAACTTTGTTTTACTAGAAAGATTTGTACGTACAAAAGATCATTTCAAGTCATGTACCCTAACTCCTCCCACATACCCAAAAAGCAGTCAAGTTAATTTCATTTGGAAAATTTATATAATACCCAAAAAGTTGAAATACAAGCTAAAACACAGTAGGAAGGCTGTGTGATGATATCCCCCCAAAGGATCCATTTCTTGGAAACCGAACTCCAAATATTACTTCCATCTTTCCGACTGTTAAGAATTAAAATCTGGACACGCTGGATGAACAATGGAGATCTAAGCATAAACTGATTAATCACTATGTCTTAGTTTTACAAAGACTAGACACACCGAACTTCAGCCACTCCACCATTGCATCCCGTATTTGTTTGATAGTTTCCTCTACTTCATGGTCCACTTACTAATGATGTCCATTCCAACCAGATTCAGGCTCCTTGAGAATAAATATGATTATTGTGCACTGATTCCATTCCTCACATTAAGAGAAAGCAATCTTGGATATCCAGTAGGTTTTCAATATGTAAACACAGAAAGCACTAATTTTAAAGAAATTGTATAATCTTAGATTAGAAGAGACCCTGGAACATGTTTGAACTCTAGTTTTATATATAAAAGATTCTATTTATTTTTTGAGAAAGGGTAAGGGAGGAAGAAAAAGAGAGAGAGAAACGTCAATGTATGGTTGCCTCTTGCCTGCCCCCCTACTGGGGACCTGGTCTGGAACCCAGGCATGTGCCCTGACTGGAAATTGAACCGGTGACCCTTTGGTTCACAGGCTGGCCCGCAATCCACTGAGCCACACTAGCCAGGGCTCTAGTTATATATTTTCTATACAAATGACTGGTCACCTAGCCAATGGCTGACTAGAAATCTTTATGTAAAGTACAAACTCTAAAAGTCATTAAAATAACCACTTATGGTACCAGAAATTAAGACCTGATAAGGTACATTAAACAATTTTTTTAAACTTGCTTCTAAATCTTTAAAATAAATACCACCCTCATTTGATGCAAGAAAATTAAGGTTCAAGAAGTTAGCATTAAAAGGCAGCTCTAACAGATGATGATGTGCCACCTAATCAAAATGGGAGAGTTTTGTTCTGGCTTGGGATAAATAAGCCTGAATTTGACTCCCTTAGATTGCAATTTACAGCACAGTTTCTCAAAAAGCCTGTTTTAGGAGCATATACACCAAACTCACGAACCTAATTTTCACATCAAACCACAAACAAGTCAGCATAATTGCTCTCTAATAACTCTCTTCACTAATACAAAATACTAACATATTCCACAATTCTGTATTAAAACAAAATGCTGCAAAGTTAATTTTGATAAGGAAAATTAAAATGGACTTTAAGTGGACTACAAGATTCTATTTTCAGCATCTGTGAGGTAAACACTAAGCACAATGTCTGGAATACACTAAGGGCTCAATCCACAGCCAGTATTATTATTATTACTACTACTACTACTACTACTACTACTTAAAGCCACAAAAATACAAACAATGAACTTTTCCAACAAAGAGCCAGTATAAAAAACTTGCTGCTTTTACAGTTTATGTTGCTCATTTAAAAAGTAAATGGCAAAATGCCTAGTACGTTAGACTTGGATAAGGGTTTCAATACTACCCAACTTGAGTCAGCATATAAATCATAAATTCAACTGACACTTGATTTCCAATCCCAAAACTCCTTACATGACTCACCGTATTCTCCATTTCTTGCAACTAGGAAAAATAAGGCATACTCCTCCCTATAACTACCACCACGACCTTCGTAAAGATTGTTAGATTTTTAAATTCTTAAAAAACGCGCCTTTATAAAGTCTCTGGAAAAGTCTGATCGTTGAGTTTAGCACAAACCACCCAGAGAGCACGAAAGCTGTGTGACCTTTAGCTGGGTCCTGTGGTCTGGCATGCAAGCTTGCCTTTTGGGGGATCCTCTGGACAGCCTGGGAGCTAGGACTTGGTGCTGAGCAAAAAGCCTCTTCCCCACCTCACAGCAGAGTCCCAGGCTCCATTCCCATGACACAGAACTCAAGTCCTCTTACCCGGACCTCAGAACCGTCCCCAACTCAGGGTCTCTGCTCCCACAGCACTCCGCCCGACGCCCAGGCCGAGAGGCTTCGAAGCCTTGGAGTTGGGGGAAAGGCGCCATTTTAGGCGGCAGTAGCAACCAATCTCCGCGCGAGAGACAGGGGGCGCCGGGTCGCCCGGGAATCACCGGCGGCCCTCACCGCGCCGGACACCGGTCTGAGAGGCAGCGGTCTGGGAGACCGGAGCCCGCGGCCTCCGCCATGTTGCACCTTCCCCACGACCGCCTCCTCGGCGGGCTCAGCCCACGGAGGCTCCCGCAGCCGGAGAGTAGCTCACCTTCTCGCAAAGGCTCTTGACCTGGGGCTCGGAGAGCTGCTTACACTCATTCAGCTGCTCGATCCACTGGTCCAGCTCCTTGGTGAACACCTTCTCGTCCATGATGACACCCGCCCGAACCGGCTGCCGCTCCGCGCTACTCCCGCGCCGCCGCCCGCACACGGGCCACACGCACAGGCCGCCGCCGGTTTCCGGAGTACTTCTGTGGTCACTGTGGGTTGCTCGGCGCTAGCGCTGGACCGCTGGCTCTTCCCTCAATGCTCGGCCACAGGCCGCTGCCCTCCTCCTCTCGCTCTACCCCCGGAGCTCGGCTCTCTGTAATGGCGGCCGCCGGCGTGGTTACGTCACGCCCGGCGTCAGGAGGCGGCAGGGTGCGGAGGGGTAGAAAGGCCGCGACGCGAGCTGCGCAACTGCAGACCCAACCCTGGCCGGCTGCCAGATCGGAGTGGGGGCGGAAACCAGAGGCTAAGGCGCAGGCGCCAGGTAGCTGGCCGGTGACTGAGGCACCTTCGGTTTTAAGGCGCGGTCCCTCAGAAGGGTGGGGTTCCGGGGAAAGGGCGGACCGAGTACCGGCGAGCGAGGTGATCGCAGCGAGGGAGCTGGACTAACCCTCCTGCACTACGTCCTACGGGGTGCGGGACTGGCGCAGGCGCAGTCCTCGCGGGAGGAGCCTCCTAGCTGCCAGAAACATTTTTCAAAAGGTGGGCTCTTTACTCCGCGGCTTCCACCAGATCGGAAACGCCCTACTCCTCCGTGGTGCGACTGCGCTGGAATTGTTTGGGATTCCCGCATCTTTGTGGCAGGAACGGGCGCCCAGTGGTAGACTGGGTTGGAGGCCACCTCCGCCGCTGGTTCGCACTTTGTAATTAGGTCACACGTAGGTGGATGAGGGTGTTCCTGCCAGCACAGTGTCGCGCAGTGCATCTGACTCCCCCTGGCACACATGTCTCCGGGCTTGGATGTCGCGGGCACGATGGCTGGGCTTTTCTCTGGGCCTCCGACCTCGCCTAGCTTCTGTACACCCCTCGCAGTCTCGCCTGTTTTTGCTTTCTACCCACAGTATGCGCCTTCTTTTGACTCGGGTTCCTCCTTGGTATGAGAGACATACCCGCCCCCCCCCCACACACACACACCCCTGTCCACCTTGAGCTGCTTTCTAGAGGGAGGGGCTGGAAGAGATGGACACACCGGTCCTGACCGGGTGGTGGTAGAAACAGCCACCATCCGGGCTTAAAGCTTGGATACCTTAGGATCAGACCTCGGTCTGGCTATGAATCTTTGGAGTTTGGGATGTTTTCACATTCCACTGTCCCTGCGTTCACAGAAATATTTTGGCTCCAACTATATGCTAGATCCCATGCTTGGGAGAAAGGGATCATCCAAATAGAGAAAGCACTCTGTCCTGGTGGAGCATGTATTCATTCTCCCAACAGTGCTCTTAAAATGGTTGGGGATAGGCAAAGAGATGTGATGTCCACAGGACCTGAGAGAAGCTTTCCAAAGGACATTAAACTTTAAAGCACAGGGCAAGAGCTGAAACCGTTCCTCATCTTCTAGACACTATTTCCTGAGGGGAGTGCTCACTGCAGCTCTGAGCCTATCATCCAGACCAACAAGCTGAAGAAGATCCCGGAGGCCCAGATCAGCCAATGGTGGAAATGAAAATTCTTCCTCCAAGACAACCTGCTTGGCCAGGCCAACTGGCTTAGTCTTACAGGGCTAGAAATTGCAATTCTACTTTCCCTTCCTACCTCTGGGTGGTGTACCCAAAAGAACCTTAGGTCTACTCCCCCAAAGTCTTATATGTAATTACTAGTCTGGGGAAAAGCTCTTTGAGCACAAAGTCTTACCATGTTTGCAAGTAGCATCCCCAAATAATAGAGGAGTAAGAGTTAAGACCATTTAGAATGAATGAGGGGAAACAAAATCATCACTTGGTGCCTAAGATTATAAAGACATGTCCAGTGTGCTGTCTTACTCTTCCGGTTGCCCTGTACCTGTTTCCTAGGGCAAGAAGAAGACAGGCACTCAGAAAAGAGAAGGGACTTGCTGAAGGTAGTACCAGGATTTAAAATGTCATGCTCCCAACTGCAAGGTCCTAGTCTCACACAAATGACCTCCAAGAACTAAAATATGGAACAAGGTCAATATAATTTCTCTTTGCCTGAGTTCTTATCCAGAAAGGCAGGGGTGGTGTTAGTTTGGTAGATTAAAAAGTACTGAACACATTCTGTGTGCTAAGATGAAAATGAGTGGGTTTTTCGAAGGTGCTGTGAGCTGCTTCTTGCTAGCTAGCAATTAATGTAGGTATTATTTATTTTCTCTTGATGCAGATTACTTGGTTCACTACCATCATAAAATGGAGGGAAGATATAATTATATATTCTTAAAACATCCTGTGAAGTAATTAGATACCATGACTTCTTAAGCAATGAATTCTAAGAAGCTCTTATTAGCATTCAAGCAGTGAAGTAAAGCAATGATTATAAACAATATATAACTAAACCAGAATGTCTTTAGAAGAAATGTAGAATCTTTGCTTGCTCTGTAGAACTCAAAAGTAGCTAATGGATTTGAAAATTCAGTGTTATTAATCTGGTCTTGACTAATTGGCCTGACCTCAATTCTAGAGTTGAGGAATGGTTGGAAAAAAAAGTTAAAAGCAAACCAAAAAAAATTTTGTGTAATTTCTTGGCAAAAACCAGAGAGTGAATAAAGCAATTATACTTTGAGAAAGAATCTTTGCTCGGGTGACAAACTCCATAGACAGCAAGTAAAGTGTGCCTATGATGTTTAAACGTAGCTATAAATAAAAATCGTCTGATGATGGGGGTGGGGTAAGAGGAAGGTAACCTTGAACAAATAGCTTCATAATCTTAGCCAAATTATAAAAATAGACATTAAGTACGGAGAAAGAATGAGACGTATCTTGAGAGCCGTTGCTTTGGCCTTATGTTAGGTTTATTTAGTTGTTTCTTCCCGTTCCCTGACTTCGAGACATACTGAGAGAGAAAGTAGAGCTGTGTAGGTAAGAAGTGGCTCTGGAATCAGGTAGACCTGGTTTGAATTCTGGCTCTGCAGCTTGAAGTTTGGCAAGTTACCTAACTTTCTTGAGTCTCGGTTTTCTCTCCTATAAAGTGGGGATCATTGGAATAGCCAAATAACAGGGTTCTTCCAAGAATTAAAGGAAATTCTAAATGTAAAACACTAAACACTATATAATAAATATTCAGTAAATATTAGATATTATTTCTAAGTGGTCTCTGATTCTAAATATCCTCTAATGCCTGTTGGAGCCCTTCAGCTGTCTGCCATCAAATACATACTGATCTTTAGAAACAAAGTAATGGTGACAAAAACATCGTATAGACACAAAGTCACTGGATGAAGTGCGGATGAGGGAGGAAATTCAAGCAGAGAGAGAGATGAAACAGAAAACACCACTCTCCTTGCCATCAAGCAAACATTCAGAAAGTTTGTTGTGTAGAGAGAACGTTGCTTAGGAAAAAATCCAAAAAGTTGGTCAGTTTCACACTCCTGTTGGCTCAGATTCATATCTGGAAAGGGTGTCATCTCTGGTAATATGCCCTCTGCATCTCGAGTCCTTCTATGCCTCAAATAAAGACCTAAGCAGTCGACATCTTGGTGGCTCTGCCCACGAGAAACCTGCCAGCTAGAACCGCCCAACAATCAGAAGATTTCTGGACTCAGGGGATGTGGTGATGCAACTCATTGGTATCTAACCCTGTTACTCTCCTTTGTGGTTTTCAGAAAAATTAAACTTTCTTGTCCCTTCACCTGAAACTAGAATTTTATAAATGCGGCCAAAATTTGTGGCTAGGAACTTTGCCATAGATTATAATATAGACCTCCCCCCACCCCTGCTACTACAGGTTGGCTAAAGAAAAAGAGAGAGAGAGAAACGACAATGTCTCTGTGGTCCAGATACCATTCTTAGTTTCAGAGGAAATATTTTTCTCTGTTACAGAGGGAAAAATGTCTCTGGAGTGGAGGGCAAAGTGTATCACTCCAGAAGACTGGGTAAACCTTAAGAATACTGTCACCAACTTTGCACCTGTTAAGAATCTTATTAGAGGATTGTGTACTTTGACATAGAACATTATTCATAATATGTTATTAAGTGAAAAAGTTCCTTATAAAACAGCATGTGTGATATAATCCTAATTTTATTGAATATGTATTATAAATACATGTGTATAGGAGACTTTAGAAAGGTGCACAGTGAGGTATTAACATCAGTTGCTTCTGATGAGTGGGATTGTTTTTTATTTTCTTTTTAGTTATTTGATTCATCCGTAATGAAAACATGTTGCTTTTATAATTGTGCAGAGAAAATCTTCAGAATATCTGAGTCAACATGACAAGGTACCTTTCAGGGGAATTACAGACCCAAAGAACATGTAGCAATAGTTCTGTTACATAGTCCACTATGCCCCAGAATATTACTCAGGGGCCCCCACTTTCTTGTGAAAAGAAGTCTCACCTCCCCTGTGGCCTTCTCATGTGGTTCTTCACAAAACATTTCAATATGACCTTCTTTCCTGCCTTCCCTCTCACTAAACTGACTCCTTCCTTTCCCAGGTCAATGTCATACTCAACCATCTTGTTCCTTCTTTCCCCTCTTTGCTCAGCCTGTCCACGCTTTCTAGATTGCCCCTTGTAGCTCTGTGAACCCTGCTTGTCAGTCCCGACCAATTCAAGCCCCACACCCTTTGAAGAGTCTTCTTTCCTGACTCCGGGTCTCCCTGGATTGGGAGTGCCTAGAGCTCGGGAGCAGAACAGAGACCTGGCACCTGTCCGAGCTGAGGGGTGTGAATGGAGGATTTATTGGTGAACCCATGTGAGGTGTTTCCTAAAACCTCCCAGAAACACTGTGGAGGAAGGGGGCATTTTGCAGAGAGCCAGAGGGAAAAATCTGTTTACACTTTGTTCTTTATTTTCCAGATTTTCCAGTTTACCAGTACTAATGTCTAGCCTGACGCCAGGCAAGATTTAGAAATCAGATTCCTGAAGCAGGTGGATTTGCAAGCATAGAGGCATCTGAGCAGTGCTTTGAAATGTATTTGCAAAGATAGAAAGATAGGGACATCCTGCTGTCTGATCTGATGGAAAGAAACGGAGTATTCGTTTCCTAAGATGTTAGAGGGGACACAGGCAGGGAGGCCTCTAGATTACCAGGTGCTTATGTGCTCATCCTTAAATTCTGAACATGGTGGGTAGTCAGGGAGTTGGGGTCACAAATGCAAAGAGGAACAGGGAAGACATAGCTGATGGGTAGTTTACTGTCAACAGGGTGATAATTGGCTCTTAGAGGAAGGATGCTAATCAGTTGCCTCTATCTTTGGAAGAACAAGCAAGAGGAAATGAGCCACTGTCAAGTAGTAACAATTACAAAGCCAGCATTTATTAAGCACTTACTATGAGTAAGTACTTTTCTAAGTGATTTACATGCATTATATGATTTGTTCCTCACAATTTACTATTATTAGTAGTATTAATATTAGGTTCTCTAATTATCCTCCTTTTAACAGATGATGAAACTGAGGCATAAAGAGATTAAGTCATTCGTACAAAGGTAAAATAACTGGTAAGTAGAGTTGCTGGGGTTCAAACTTAGACAGTCTGGTTTCAGCGACCAAACTCTTAATTACGATACGGCATTTAACATCAGATCACAAGTGATTTTTGTGAAAGGAAGACCCTGACCATTGGAGCATCTGACACTTTCAATGCCTTGCAATCTCCAAAGATACAGCAATAACCAGGATCCACAAAGTTTGCAGCTTGATGAGTGGCCTGTAGTCCAGCCCACCCCATCAATTCTATTCCCTATACACCTCTCCCATACCCTCCTCCACGGTCTTCTGCCTGTTCCATGCTCTTCTGCTCTCTTTTCCTGAAGACCCTCTTTCTTGTTCTCCTACATCTCCATTTGTCCAGCCTCCTGGGATGACCCATAGGCATAGTTCCTCTCCTCTTTTGGCATCAGAATCAAAAAAGGCTGCTGGTCCCTGGGCTCCACCTTCCCAAGCCACATTCTCTGGGATTGAGGTCCTTCCCAATCCATAGGCTGAGCACAGGCAGCCTAGGAAGCAAAGAGAAGAATCAAAGACCAAACTATTCTGAAAATAAGTTGCCCTGCTCACCCTCACACCTGAGAACATCATTGCCCTGATTGGTTTGTCTTGCCTTTAAGTCCACTAAACACCATATGGACCATACTGTCTTCCTTCCAGGAACTGGTTGTAGTGTAAGGGAAAGAGAGTTGGGTCATCCCAACTTCTGCCACCAACAGCCCGTATGACCTTGAGCCTGTCTTTTCCCACCAGTTTTCCTCTCCACCAATGTACAGACTGGACTGTATTTGTGAGTTCTCAAATTAGGATTAGTGGGTGGATTCAGGAAAATCCATCAACTCCCAAACAATAATGTATAGGAATTTCCTTTTTTTATTGATATTTTTATTGAGATATTTTAGATTCACATGCAGTGTAAGAAATAATTCAGAGAGTTTCCAGGTTCCCAGGGGTAATATCTCGTCACTACAATATATCCCAGTGTTACAACTGGGATATTAGTAGTGATAATCCTCCTACCTTAGTCTGAGTGTACATGACATTTTCCCAGTCTCACCTACACTCGTGTGTGTTCAGTGTGTGTATGTGTATTTTCTGCTATAAAATTGGGAACTTCCCTTTGCATGTACTTTTTTCTAGGGTAAGGCTCTTAGCTTTCAGCAGATTCTCTCCAGTATCAGACATGCAAAAGGGGGCTGAATTCTCAGCTCTGGGAATTCTATAAGACCACACCCGAATCTTGAGAGCTTTCTATTCTGACAGCCACATTTAATTAGCACTTACTACATGGCAGATATAGGGATGCATGTAGGGGAGAGGTGATGGGAAGAGGTGCAGGGAAAGCAGGAAAAACCCAAAGGTTCATAAAACACAGTCCACTGAGCTTATATCCCCAGCAAGGGAAGACAGATCAACAGGTAAACAAATCACTTCTCAAAATACGTACAGAAGAGGAATGGCTTTGTTGCTTGGGGCAGCTTGGGCAGTATTTTCACAGAAGCTGATGCTTAGGCTACATCTTGAAAGCTAATCCAGAATTCTTTAGCTAAGAAGAGAAGAAATGTTAGAATCATTCCCTCTTAAATCATATCTATTCTAGATGTTTTGAAGAAAGCATAGGAAACAGTGCCCACATTTGTTCATTCTACGATGTTAAGGTGTCAAATTCTTCAACTCCCATGTGCTGCTGTTGAGGCCAAGGAATTTTTTCCCCCTGAGTCTATTTTCCACTGTCTTGTCCAGTTTGGATACCAGATCCCGCCTGCTTAGCTTGAGAAAGGCGTTTTATCTCTGGCGCCTTGATCTCATCAGAGCTTATATTTAAAGCATGAGTGATGAGAGGAGACTGCAGCTCAGTTCCTGGCTCTGTCCCATCCCTAGGTGCACCCAGGAGCACCTTCCTTCTCTTGACATCAATGCCACAGTGGTTGGTGGGAGTCAGAGCAGCCAGAGCCATGAGTAAAACATCCCTGTTCACCAATCAGTTCTCCAGTCCCTGGGGTCTCCTTTCCCACGAGGGGTCATCAGAAACCCTCAGGGGCTTCCCGCAGTCTCCCCCATGTCTGCTTCCCCCATGTTTGACGGTTGGCTGCCTTATATGGACTCTGGTTCAGACTTCCCTTTCTCTTCCTCTGTGGATTGCAGCTTCCATATCAGGTTATTCCGTTCCCGGTACTGTTCTCAGAGGCATCGTTCAGTGGAGCCATCACTGCATCAGGCAGACCAAGACCCTCCTCTTGGGCCCACCCTTTGAAGAGGCCCCTAGACGTCCCATTTACCGTACCACATCTACGACTTCTGTGTCTTCCTGCAAGTTACTTAATGCCGTAAACCTCAACATCTTCATCTGGAAGATGGGGATTATAATAGTACCATCCACACAGAGCTATTTTCAGCTTTAAATAAATTAACCTATGCAAAGGTCTAGCATATAACAAGTACTCCATCTATATTAGCTATTCTTATTAACATCACTTTTATAATAAAATTATTTCTGATTGTAAAAAGAATAATCACTGCAGAAAATTTGTGGACTACTGACAAGTTTAAGGAAGAAGCAATCATAACAACCAGGGATGAGTGTTTTGATGTATATATAGTCTTTCCACTTTTTTTATGTATGTCCTTGTGTGTGAGCCTATTTATACTTATGGGGAATTTAAAAAATGGGTTCATATTATATATGTCTGTTCTGTAACTTGTTGTATTCAAGTAATATAAGCATTTTACCATGTACTTAAATGCTGTTAGAAAATAATATTTTTAGCCCTGGCTGGTGTGGCTCAGTGGGTTGAGCATCCTGGTTCAACAGGGCATGTGCCTGGGTTGTGGGCCAGGTCCCCAGTTGGGGGCATGCAAGAGGTAGCTGATCAATGTTTCTCTCCCTCGCTTTCTCCCTCCTTTCCCCTCTCTCTAAAAATCAAGTTAAAAAAGTTTTTTTCAATGACTGTTTAAGGAAAAAAGAAATGAAGATACAATTCAGTGTGATTCCCTTGGTTGGGGAGCATGAGAGATGGGGTGGAAGGCCTCGTGGTTAAATATTGCTTATTGTTGAGGTCCTATTTTGTGTTTTAGGTTGTGGATTTACATTTACTGATTACATTATTAAAATTAATGAATCTACCACCAAAAATTAATAAAATCAGGCCATCAAGTACCAATTATAAGAGGATGTGATGAACAAAGGATTATGGTTAATCCAGTTAAGAAAGCAGAAACAAAAGGTGTATAGCCTTTGGCACTGTCCTGCTACCTGTAAGCACTTATCTTAAGGACTAAACAGAGATGCACACAAAAATTCATGAAGAAGGACAGTTATCACGGTGTTTATAAATAGGAAAATAGGAAACAATCTAAGTACGAAACTAAGGAATTAGTTACATAAATTGGGTTACATTAATATGCTTGGAAGAAAACATGCTTGAAAACTAGATAGTCTTTTTAAAATGCTGTTTTCTTTTGGTTTTTTTAAAAGATTTTATTTATTTTTTATAGAGAGGGGAAGGAAGGGAGAGAGGGGAGAGAGGGGAGAGAGGGAGAGAAACATTGATCAGCTGCCTTTCAGACATGCCTGATCGGGACTGAGCCTGCAGCTCAGGCGTGTGCCCTGACTGAGGATGAAACCCTCAGCCTTTCAGTTTACAGATGATGCGCCAACCAACTGAGCCACACTGGCCAGGGCTGTATCTTAATTCCTATGCTGTTCTTTTCATATTAGTTTTTGCTCTATATTATGTATTTCTAAAGAGTAATTTTAAGAACTGTCCTTAGCTTTATAAAAAGGATATCATGCTACATGTAATAGTTCAGGACTTTTTCACTTAATATTACTTTGCTAAAATTTATCTGTTTCATTGCATTTCACTGTAGTTAATTTTTTTAAGATTAATCCTCATCTGAGGATATGTTCATTGATTTTATTTTTTGAGAGAGAGAAACATCTTAGAAATATCAATCGGGTGCCTCCCATACACACCCTAATGGAGGATCAAACCCAAAGCCTAGGTATGTGCCCTAATTGAACCCATAACCTTTTGGCTTATGAGATAACACTCCAACCAACTTAGCCGCCCAGCCTGGGCTCACTGTCGTTCATTCTGACCAATGTAAAATCTCGCAATATGTAGGTATACCACGGTTTATCATCCACCCTTCCCTGGCAGGCAGTGCACCATTTCTGGGATTTAGCTTCTGTTCACACTGCTGCTCTGAATGTTCTTGCAAATGTCCCATCATACAAGAGTCTGTCTGGGAAACTAGTTCGTGCCCAGCAGCACAGGTGAGACCCCCTGAGCCCATACCCGCTGGCCCACCATGGACCCTTCCTGTCAGGTGGCTCTCCAACGGCTGCATCAGTCTGTCTTCCTGCAGAATAGTCTGAGGGAAGGGCAATTTCCCCAAGCCATTTGCAGCCCTAGGGGTCATTGAAAATGTTTGACCCTTTCATAGGAAAACGTGACATCTCTCTGCTGTTTAACTTAGTGGCAAGGTACAGATGCCTCTAAAAACTGAGAGAGAAGTGATTGGGCTCAGAGAATTGTGCCCAGTCTGATGACTTCAGTGACATTTTCCCAGTGGCTCTGTTGCTTCCCATGTCCTCAAAGAGGTGACCGGTTGGAAGGAGAGAGTGAGAAGGGCCGGGATGGGAAACAAGCCCAGCTCAGCATAGTGGCAGCTTGTCTTGTGGTCCTGGTCCCGGCCCCTGCCCGTGTCAGATGGCTCCCCGATGAAGCAGGCTCCATCTCTCTCCCACCCACACCCGAGAACAGCCAGTATAATGCTGCCCTTTGTTATTTGAATTGATAAATTTAAACCTCCTTCCCTGCTCTGCAGTACAAGAACTTTCTATTTTGGGCTCAGTGACATAGCCAAACCCAAGCAGAGAGCAGCAGGCTAAAGTATGAGTTAATAGTTTTTCTTCAAGGGCGAGAATCCACAGGCAAACAGGACAACTTTCCAAAACATGTCGTCTGCATAGCAACATGCAGCCTATTTGCCTGTCTTTCTGGTGACGGATATATTTCGAGGTTCAAAACTGAACACTATCTAACCTTCAGAGTAAGCTGAAGGGTTACTTCTGAACAGTGAGGTTTTTAAATTTGAGTCGATTCCCCAGGAATCTGTGGGTGCTTCCCTGTGTACCTAGGGCTGGACTAGGGTTTGTCAGGGAAGAGAATTCTGTCTTCAAGGGGAATTCTAGACTCTTGGAATATACCTCTCCCTCTCCCTCTCTAAAATCAATAAACATATCCTCAAGTAAGGATTAAAAAAAAAAGAACATGCTTTCCTCTGCTCCTCTGTTTCTCTGCCTGAAATTCCCACACTGACCAAGGGTCCTGGGTCTCAAGAAGCCTCCAGGAGTCCATAGAAGTCATGTTTATAAGAGGAGCACTCTATTTAAACCACCGGCACGTGGTTTACACGTAACCACAGCATGATAGACTGGAGCAGAGGAGGAGTCAGCCCCCCACTTTCCCTTTTGTTGAACTTTTCCTCATGGGAAGTTTCAAATATGCACAAAAGTAAAGGTAATGTAACATCCTCCATTTACCCATTACCTGGCTTCAGCAATTATCAACATAGGGCAGTCTTGTGTCATCTGTACCACATCCCTCCCACGTGTCTACTTTAAAACCAACTTAAGGTAAATCACAGATATTTCCATGTATAAATACTTCTGTATGTATCTAAGAGATAAAGACTCTTTTTTCAATAACCACTATATCACATCTTTAACATGAACAATTCCTTAATATCATCCAGTATTCAGCCAGAAAACACAGGAGCTGATTTTCCTAAGTCTCTTTCTGTAATAGATTAATAGCCAAACTATGTTATTTATATTTGTTGATTTATCTCTTTTGTCTTTTTTAGTTTATAACTTTAAACTTTTTAATTTATAACAACTCCCTGCCCTTTGTTATTGCTCTCCTTTTTGGTATTGTTGAAGATAAGAGGTCTTTTAGTTACTATTTCTGTGTAACAAACTTAATGGTGTAAAACCACCACCAACTCGTGCTTCTGTGTTCTGTGTCAGGAATTCAGGGCAATCTCAGAGGAGATGGCTTCTCTCTGCTCTGAGCTGTCTGGGGCCTCAGCTGCAAAGGTTCCATGTCTGGTGGTGACTTCATATTTGGGAGCTAGAAGCATCGAAGGCTTGTTTATTCACATGTCTGGTGTGTCTAAACCTAGGACCCTGAAAAACTAGGACTGGTGACCAGAGCACCTACACATGGCCTCTCTGTATGGCACGGCTTCCTCAAACCATGGCGGGCTCAGGATAGTCAGACTTCTTATGTGGCAGCTTCAGGCCCAAGTACAAGTGTTCCAGCCGACAACATGTGGATGTCATATCACTTTTTATGACCTAACCTCAGAAATTACAGTGCCAAGCCCTGACCAGTGTGGCCCAGTTGGTTGGGCATTGTCCTGCAAACCAAAAAGTCACTGCTTCAATTCCTGGTCAGGGCACATGTCTGGGTTTCAGGTTTGGTCCCCAGTCAGGGTGCATATGAGATGCAACTGCTTGATATTCCTCCCTTACTTTGATGTTTCTCTTTCTCTCTGCCTGCCTTCCCCTCTCTCTAAAATAAATAAATAAATGAAGTTTGTTGTTGTTTTTTTAAAGAAAGAAATTACAGTGTCATTTTGCTCTGTTCAGTTGGTTGCAAGCAAGTCACAAGTTCGCCGAGACTCAAGGAGAATGGAATCAGACTCCACCTTCACAGGGGCAGAGGCAAAGTTCTGGAAGAGCATATGGGATGGGGGATAGTGTTGCTCCACTTGGCGAGTGGAGAATTAAGTCTGCCTCTCCTATGCCAACCAGGAAAGATACTACAAACCATACAAACCTTGGAGAGGGCAATGGGGAATTTGTCTGTTTGCAGGGAAACAACCTACAGGGTATAAACTGCCCTGAACAACCAAAGGGAAACGGGGCTGAAACCCAGCTCTGCTTGCCCTCCCTGTGCCTGACTCGGGGGCTGCATTGCCAGGAAGAAGAGGCACCTTTTCTATTTAATCCTCACCTGAGGATATGTTTTTTTAAGTGATGTTTTTTAGAGAGACAGGAAGGGGGAGGGAGAGAGAGAAAGAGAAATATAGATGTGAGAAACATTTATTGGCTGCCTCCTATACAAACCCCGGCTGGGGATGGAACCCACAACCTGGGTATGCACCTTGGCCAGTAACTGAACCCACAACCTTTTGGTGTACTGAACAACAGTCCAGCCAACTATGCCACCCAGACAATGCAAGAGGCACCTATTCTAACACATCTGACACACCGTATGAGGGAGAGGTGACACTGAACAGTCACTCAATCAAACAAACTCCACTTACTGGGCACCTATTGAACACAAGCTACCTCAGAGAATATTGGATCTTTTTTTGTTTGTTTGTTTGCTTGTTTAGGCTACACACACTGTTGGCCAAGAACTATCTCAAAATGGTGCTGGGTTTCCTTAAATATATGTGTGTGTATATTTATTTATGTTAAGATTTTATTTTACTTATTTTTAGACGGGGGGGGGGAGGGAGAGAGACATCAATGTGTGGTTGCCTCTTGAGTGCCCCCTACCAGGGACCTGACCCACAACCCTGGAAATTGAACTGGTGACCCTTTGGTTCACAGGCCAGCACTCAATCCACTGAGCCACACCAGCTGGGGCACCTTAAATATATTTTTTAAATGGTGCAAATTTTTATCACTAGGTACTTTTTGATTGCCTTGGCCTAGAATGTTCTAGACCTATCCTTGAGGAAGACAAGAGATTGTGTTCCGGTGACCGAGGGCCCAACCTGAGCCATCTGCTGCCAGTCATGTTTGGACACGAAAAGTGGATGCAGGATCCATGGGAAGCCAGGCCAAACAGAAGTGTTGTCGTTTCTTCTTTGTGGTCCCTGTTATTAGCATTGCCTCCATGGTTTGACTGAAGCCCCAGGGAAGTAAATGCTTTCATTTCCTTATGTTTGTGGCCATCAGGAAAATAAAATAATATAGATAAGGCAAGATAATTCCCAAGGATTTTAAGGACCAGGATGGCATCAGACATCCCTGAGTTTGATCAGAGCAGGCACATGACAAGGCAGCTCACCAGAGTCCAGCTGTTGCAGTAAACGAGATTATTAAAAAGCTGATCAGGCATGCTGGTGGTCAACAGCGGGGCTGAGGAAAGCCTCAAATGGCAAGGCCCAAGGCACTTAATTTTTTTTTAGTTTACATGGTCAAAGGTATAGACTGTTAACTTAATCCCACATCTCAGCTCATAGCACCTTATACCATCATCGATCCGCACCAGGCAGCTCTTTTATGCACACAAGCATGTATTTCCTTCTAGTCCCGCTTCTCACTCATGCCCTGCCCTGCACACGCAACCGTTCCAGTATATTTGATTCTGGTGTTCTGCTTGTACGTGTTCCCGTGCAGAGTGTGGTGGAGTCTCATCTGCATGTATTTTCATCAAAAGCATCGTGCTGTAGATCTCACTGTGGCTCACCTTTGCCAGTCCACACTATTTAAGTCCTGTCCACATTGCTCTGGGCACATCCCGGGTACCACCCCTGATGGCTGCCGATGCCCCACCACATCCGGCCTCTCCACTCCCAGGAACTGACACTCCCGGTGCCTCTAACCTCCCATGGCCCAAAATGATGCCACCACGAGCAGCCTCACGTGTGACCCATTTTGGACGTGCATGTCGATCTCTTCAGACAGCACCCCCCCATGGGGTGTTTTATGTACATTCGACAAGGCGTCTCCTCCTCCCAGAGGATGCAGCTCCCCGTAAAGCGTAGGCTTGACCAGGTACAGTACAGGCTGCGTTTCAGCCACCACTCACCTGCTCAGGTGAAGCCTTGCTCAGGGGACAACCTGCACAGTCGTAGGAGGTGGACCCGCCAACCAGCATTGCCCTATTCCTTCCACCCACCTCCCTTCTGGTCAGTGCAGGAAAGGGTGTTAGCTCGCCGCAGAAATCTCCCCACAGGATGTGTGTGTTTAATGTGTCCGAGTGCAGCCCTGTTGATCATGCACTGTATACTTGGGCTGACGCAGTTTGTGTGAGCACCATGGCTTGGTGACAAGGTCCCCGGGAACTGGGGACTCAGTCACGGTCACGGTGCCTGCGGGTAGAGCAGAGGTGCCTGCCTGTGGCCAAGGAAGGGACCCAGGCACTTTGTTTGTTTGCTTTGTCTGGGAGGAGGCAGAGAAACATCTTTTCCCTTAATGCTGCTGTCACAGGACATGGGGGAAGGGGTGGCCTCACCTCCACAGGGAAGCATTTCTGAGTGTCTTGGCCACAGATGGTGGACATCTAGCCCTGAGCCATCCCGCCTCTGCCCTTTGGTGAGCATCCTGTGACAGACACAAATGAGTAACAGTCCCCACTCCAGGTCGGCTGAACAGACTCAGTCAATCACCCAGGACAGCTCTTTCGAGCAGGTCAGGTGTACAGTCCACCAGGAAGTCTTAGAGACCATTCCGATGCATCTAAAGCGTCTTCAGATAAGTGTGTGTGGAGCTGAATCAAACACCTAAGTGACAAGGAAAGCTGTTATTCTCATGCTGACGTTTCCCAGCTGTCCAATGAGGGAAGTGACAACATGAACTTCTACAAAGGGAAGGAGGCTTAATTCATGATTTTTTCAGAAAAGAATCAGTGGAACTTTCAGATTTCTGGGAGAAAGACGGGTCCCAGAAACCAAACTATTACTGTATTACTGAATTGAGCTTGTGCATTTAGAACTCCGGTACTTACAACAGGCCTGAAGAAGTCAACCATGGAAGGATGTGAGTCGCACTGATACCATGGCCACTACTATTACAATTGTAAGCAAGCAAGGAGGTGGGCTGTGGAACAACACAGAAATGAAAGTACCAATCAGCCATGTGCAACTAATAAACATCAGCGTCGGGAAAATAGTGACCACTGAGTGAGCCTGTGACATAAAATCCATAATGTAAGCTTGGCATTCAGAAAGTCAAAACCTGGAGATGGCTGTCACCTGACAGGAAAGATCCAGAGGTTCACAAATGGCCTGGCTGCTTCACCTAGGACAAGCCACCTACCACCCAGTGGGGCCCAACTTTTCCTCCTCAGGCGACTCCAGTACAACTTCCTCCCCTTCCATCCTTCAATCCCGAAACACATCACCCAGCAGTGCCCCTTTGCCCAGTGTCTCTGCTAGATCTCCATTCCTACATCCTAAAAGTCACAAATTCATGTCATTGGCTTGTTGATGTTCCCTTTAAAGAGATCTGGGGTGGCTTCTACTCCATGTGAATCCAGAGTTAACATCACTCTCTGCCTTATCAGTCCGGGTCCCTGTTCTTTTATCATTAAGAATGGTGGAGACCAAGAAAAAGAAACGATAGTTATGTGATGCGATGCAGCTAGCAATCATTTTGCAATATATAAATGTATCAAATCAACACATTGTATACCTTATGCCTATACAATATTGTATATTAATTTATCTCAGTAAAGCTGGGAAGGGGTGAGGGAGGGGCAGGGTGTGTGGGAATGATGGAGACCAGGATCTGCTCCTGCAGCTCACTGCAAGGTCTCAGACTGGATTTGGATTCTAAGACCACCCTTCCTCCCCTCCCTCCTACTTGATTCCAAGTCTAAGGTATGCCATGTTTGTTTATTTATGTATGTGTTTATTGGATTTAAAAGGACTGTTCTTCTGAGAGGCTGATTCCCTGTGCTGCCTCAGCCAACCATTCCGGAATCCCAGCTCTGCATACCAGCTCCTGTGGCACTGATGAACCTGCTGCACTTCCTCCTTTATTTCCTAAACAAGGGTGTAGTTCCAGTTTCAGTGTGAGTCCAGAAAGCAATGACAACGTCACCACTTCCCCATAGCAGTTCACTGAGTCACCTTAGCAGGCTGTTTAAGAAGTAAGCCACCCTCCCCTAACTTCCTTTTGAAAGCCAAACCAGGGATTAGAGTTCTTTAATGAGGCACTCAACCTATTCTTTAATTCCTATCAGAAGACGTTTTTCAAAACAAACCTCAAAGCTACATTTGTATAGGACTTGGGTGGAGGTGGGGGTTGGCCCACTGTACTGAGACCTGGGTTCCAGGAGAGCCCTGCTGCATTCGAGGCCTTTGGGTGACCTTTCAAATGATGCTGTGACCTTTCTCAGCAATTACACTCTCTAGAACTCTTTGTGAAGAGAGAAGGGGCAGCAGTTGCTACAGAAGATTCTGGCCTCCATTGCACCTGCTCAAAAGAATTAGAGCAGCGTTGCGGCCACACGGATAAGCCACAGACCCGCCTGGGACAGGTCCGTAGACCCTACCGCTTAGGAATGAAGTTTGAAACAACCACTAGGGTCACTGGGGAACATTGTTGCTATTCTTATTCCCATTTCCCTCCTTTCCCCCTCCTCTCTACCCTGAGACCAGATTCTTTCTTTTCTTTTCTTTTTCTTTTTAGATTTTATTTTTACAGAGGGGAAGAGAAGGAGAAAGAGAGGGAGAGAAACATCAATGTGTGGTTGCCTCTTATACGCCCCATGCTAGGGACCTGGCCTGCAACCCAGGTATGTGCCTGACCAGGAATCGAACCGGAACCCTTAGGCTCAGAGGCTGGCACTCAATCCACTGAGCCATGCCACCTGGGGAAAACCTGTTTATTATTTGTTTATTCTATAGTTCAGGATGGGAAATCATGGGGTGAAATCCCCCAAAATGAAAATGAAAGAGCCTGACTCCTTATGACTGATTCCCTTTGGACAAGTAGAGATTCCATGTAATTAGCCAATGTTATGAGGTCATGTTACACGCTGCCTCAGAGCTGCACACGGCCCAGGAATGTGAGTGAGCAGTGTGGGCGAGGGAATCACTTACAGACCCAGAACACTATGCAGAGGCGACCATGTGTGAGAGTTTTCCAATGCTAATTCTTTGGGTTTGTTTATTTGGAAATATTTTAGGAATTTACTGGACACGTAATAACATTTAGTGGCATTTGTAAGGGTTAGAAGAGAAAGTAGAGTCCTATAAAAAGGGGGGTCCATTCTAAGGGATGTATACATATTCTATATATTCCTTTATAATGGAATGACAAATGTTCCTTGAAGATTACACAAACACAGGGTGGTTTATGCCATTCCCAAAGAATTACATGCAAAAAATTCTGTAAACCTAATCCTATTTTTAAAACTTTTCAATAGAGCACACTTTGTAAAGCTAATAATTATTCCCTAATTTATGTGCTTTGTGAGTTTCAATTTTAACATATTTTTGTTCTTTTTTTTTTTCCTTAAAATGAAACAACCCCAGTTAGGCTTGCAGGAGGAAACTTCACTCTGGGGGCTGTGACGTCTTTCAATCCCGCCCCGCTTCTGCAGTAACTGCCTGTGACCTTCATGCCTCTTCTCTCGTCCCTTCCCACCAAGTGGTCTTCCTAAAGCGTATAGTGAATGCACTAACAGGTGTTTAATGCTTCCATTACCTTCCGAAAGCCTCTGATTCTTCACTACAGCACTCCATGTTCTCTGAGCTCTGTCTGTCTTCCTGAAACCACTGCATTTCCCACTGCTCTCCGCTCTCCACACATGCTCCAGCCACCAACTAGTAAATGTTTTTATTTATTATTATTTATTTTACAATTTTCAATTTATTGATGAGAGAGAGAGAGGAACATCAGTTCATTTCTCCACTTATTTATACATTCATGGGCTGGTTCTTTTATGTGCCCTAACCAGGGAGGGATGAACTGAAGCCTCGGCCGTATTGGGATGATGCTCTCACCGACTGAGCGACCAGCCAGGACAACTAGTAAATGTTTCTAGAACATGGTCCATGTTTTTTCCAAACACTGAACCACTGATTTCAGTTTCTGGAGTAAGAGGTAATATGGCATACCCTTCATGTCAGACTGGATTGAATCCTGGCTGTCACCTACCAGCTGTGTGACTTTGATAAAAATCACTTTATCTGCCTTGGCCACAAGTGTGAGGATTCACTTGCATTAAGCATGTCAAATGCTTAGTACAGTGCCTGGCATATAATAAACATCCAGTATTAGAGAGCTCTTATTTCAATCTATTGAGGTCCTTCTATCTGTCAAGAGCCACCACGCCTTGAAGCCTTTTTAGTTTCCCCTGCTGAAAGTCTTCTTTCTCACCTCAGGATCTCACAGATAGTTAATACCTCTTTCTCAGCACTAACTGCTTTCTCCCTTGGATTACTATTAATATTCAGACATGCATCTCTGTTCCACTTTACTGAATCCCTGCCATGTACTCAGTGCCATGGGGAAGAAATGATGAAGGAAGCTTGGTTCTTTGCTATACCAGTGCTCACAGTCTAGTTGGCAAACAGACATTGGCAACTCAGAAATAATTCAGGGATGTTTGTTGAATAAAGCTGTGTGGCTCATTCATTACCATTGTTATGACATTGTTTCCCTGAGGATCTCTTTTACAGAAGAATCTCCAAGCATAAGATAGATTTTAACCCAGGGACCCTTTTTCCTACTACTAAACAGAATGTACCTCTTGAGAGAAAATACAGGGACACCACTGAACGCAGCTGAGTTTAGGGAACCATCAAGGGAAAAGTAATAACAGTGATGTTATCAGATTCAAGTGATACGATCAAACTATGACTTCCTCTGCTCCCAAGCTTTTTTTTTTTTGCCAACAGAAATACCTGATGCTGGACCTAAATTACAGCTCAAGGCTAAAGCACTTCTAGCCTCCTTTCTGTGTGACCTGTGTTCTTGGTGTATTTGCAATTCAAGGGCTGAATGGTGGGGAAGGCTGCCCGTCCATTCTGCCTCCTCCCACCGCACACACAGAGGGTCAAGACCATGCAGCCAGTGACAGTGATGGCCCCTGGGTTTCAGCTTCAGAAAGCTGGCTGTCCTAACTCTGTCTTATACTAAATGACACTATAAGTCAGTGCCACGTTGTCAGAGTCAACAAGACTTAAGTGAGACTGCTCAGGGCACTGCCCCACCCAAATACCAGAAGAGAACACCTATTGCAGCGTGGAAACAATGCAGATGGACAGCATACTCCAACCATGCGAACTGGGTACACGTCATGAAGATGGCTCCCCATGAAGTAATCGCTCTGGACTGCCACAGAAACAGGACTGGCTTGTTCTCCTGGGCAGAGCCGCTTGCCCACTTTCTCCTGCTGCCCTCCGCTCCCACCTGGCAGAGGACCATGGCCCTGGGGCAGGGCAGGGCTGGGCTCCTCATTCTGTCCTCAGAGTCCTAGCTCCGTGGGTGACTGCAGAAGGGAAAGCTTTACTCAGCTGTGGCAGTTTTGTGTTTCTGAAACAGATTCAAAAGTCAAATGTATGGTCCAACAAGGGTCTGGAATGTTCTAAGGATGGTTCATTCCCAGAAAACTAAAAACATTATAAAATCCCTAGTTACAGCTCACATTTTAATCACAGTATCTGGAAACAATGTATTCCCAGCATTTTGGAGACATTTTTTAAAAATATATTTTATTGATTATGCTATAACAGTTGTCTCATTTCCCCCCTTTACTCCCCTCCACCCTGTAAACCGCCTCCCTTTACTTCATGTCTATGGATCATACTTATAATTTCTTTGGCTTCTACATTTCCCACACTATTCTTACCCTCCCCCTGTCTATTTTCTATCCACTGCTGCCTGCTCACCTGGGTCCACCAACCTCTGCTTTCTCCTGCCACGGCTCCACCCCTCTTACTGGTCTGGATGAATGGTTGTTGGACTTCCATACAGTTCAATTTTTTATCAGTTCTGGTTGTTTTCTTGTTTCTAAATCTTTGTTGTCCTTAATTTTGGTTGTGAGAGGAGGCACAGTGTGTCCACCTACGCCTCCATCTTGGCCAGAAGTCCTTTTTTGTACTTAATTCCCTCATCTCTTCACCCCTTCTCTTATACCTCCCTCTGAGCAGGCAAGTGTCAATACACCCTCTGGATCCATGATTCTGTTTCTGTTCTTGTTTGCTTAGCTTCCTTTTCAGATTCAATTGCTGATATAGATATGTATTTATTGCCATTTTATAGCTCATAGTTTTGATTTTCTTTTCTTAAATAAGTCCCTTTAACATTTCATATAATAATGGTTTGATGATAATGAACTCCTTTAGTTTTTGGGGGGTTTTTTTGGTCTGGGAAGTTCTTTATCTGCCGTTCAATTTCAAATATCTTTGCTGGGTAGAGCAATCTTGGATGTAGTTCCCTGCTTTTCATCACTTTGAATATTTCTTACCAGTCCCTTCTAGCCTGCAAAGTTTCTTTTGAGAAATCAGCAGACAATCTTATAGGAACTACTCTGTAGGTAACTGTTTTTCTCTTGCTACTTTTAGGATTCTCTCTTTATCTTTAACCTTTGGCATTTTAGTTATAATGTGTCTTGGAGGGGGCCTCCTTGCATCCATCTTATTTGGGACTCTGCACTTCCTGGACTTGCATGTCTATTTCCTTCACTAAATTAGGGAAATTTTCCTTCATTATTTTTTCAAATAGATTTCCATTTTCTTGCTCTCTCTCTTCTCCTTCTGGCATCCCTATATGTGAATGTTGGACCTCTTGAAGTTGTCCCAGAGGCTGCTTATACCATACTTTTTTTTATTCGTTTATCTTTTTGTTGTTCTGATGGTTGCTTTTTGCTTCCTTAAGTTCCAAATCATTTATTTGATTCTTGGCTTCATCCACTCTATTGTTGTTTCCCTGTAAATTGTTGTTTATTTCAAGTAGTGTATCCTTTGTTTCTGACTGGATCTTTTTTATGCTGCTGAGGTCCTCACCAATTTCCTTGAGCATACTTTTAAATGTTTTGAACTCTGCATCTGATAGATTGCCTATCTCCATTTTGTTTAGTTGTTTTTCTGGAGCATTGGTCTGTTCTTTCATTTGGGCCATGTTTCTTTGTTTCCTCATTTTGGCAGCCTCCTTCTGTTTGTTTCTATATTAGGTAGAGTTGCTATGACTCCCTGTCTTGGTAGCATGGCCTAATGTAGCAGGTGTCCTATAGGATCCAGTGCCACAGCCTCCCCTATCACCCAAGCTGGGCACTTGAGGTGCACCCTCCATGTGGGCTGAGTACAACCTCTTCTCGTAGTTGAGCCTTGATTGCTGTTGGCAGGTCAATGAGAGGGGTTTACCCAGGCCAGTCAGCTGCAAGGACTGGCTTTGACCACTGACTACCAACCTGCACCCTCCGTGGAGGATCAGCTGTTCAGGGGTAGGGTGGTGGTGCTCAGACATGATCTGTAGCTGTCCACTAGGTGCTCAGGCTCTGGGATGTCCAGGTGGTGCAGGTCAAGGTCAGCCCCCAACTGTGCTCTACCCAGGGCTGAACTACAAAGCAATCTGAGATAGCTGCTACGTGTGCTGGGCTTGGAGATTCCCAGACAAACCCCAACTGTGAATCTAGGCTTGCCACTGCTAGTACCAGGCCTGGAGCCACTTAGCAAGAGGTATGGGGTTGCCTTTCTGTCTGGGAAAAAACTGTCCCCCAGCTCTCACCTTCATGCCAGACACCTCAGTTCCTCCTTCTATGCCACTGGTGCATTTTAAGCTGCTTCCCCAGTGCTGGAGCTCAGAAGAATGAGTCTAAGTCCATGTGTGGGTTCTTTAAGGGGAACTGCTTGGGACTCCAGAAGTTTCTTCCACCAGCTCAGTCCCCACTGGGTTTTGCCACCAGAAGTTGTGGGGCCTTATTTTCCTGGCACTGGAACCCTGGGCTGGAGGGCCTGGTGTGGGGCTGGGACTCCTCCTCCAGAAGTATCACTCCCGAACTTTTATCTACCATGTGGATGTGAGACCAGCCCGTCCCACATCTCCACCTGTCCTACCAGTCTGGATGGATGTGGTTTCTTTAATTCTGTAGTTGTCTGACTTCCATTCAACCTACTTTCTAACAGTTCTGAGTGATGGTTGTTTTCTATATTTTAGTTGTAGTTTTGATGTGGTAGTGTGAGGAGGCAAGCTGTGTTTACCTATGTCACCATCTTGACTGGAAGAGCTATATTTTTATTTCTAAATGTTCCATTTTGTTCTTCTTCCAAACCTACCTCATTATTTTTGATAGTCTCTTATTTTTCAATCATGTAGACAATATTCTCTTTATCTCTTTTTATGTAGTAACGAAACCTTTGTGGAATATGCATCTGACAAGGTAAATTATAAAGTCTTTTCAGGTTTGATTCTGTTTGTTGTTTCTGCAAACTGTCATTCATGTTTGCTTATTTATTCATGTGTTTGTGATTTATTATTTATTTACTTACTTATTTTTAGAGAAGAGGGGAAGGGAAGGAGAAGGGAATTTTTAGAGAGAGGGGAAGGGAAGGAGAGAGGGGAAGGGAAGAGAAACATTGATGTGCAAGAGGTACATCAATCAGTTGTCTCTTGCTTGCCCCCAATAGGGGACCTGGCCAGCAACCCAGGCATGTGCCCTGAGTGGGAATCTAATAGGAAACCTTTCGGTTCACAGGCTGGCACTCAGTCCACTGAGCCACACCAGCCAGGGTTGTGATTTTTAATAGTGAGTTTGTGTTCACGGGAAATTTATCTGTGGAAATGATTTACGGCCATCATTTAAAGTGCATTCCTCTGGAGAGGATTTGTGTTTACTTCTGCCAGGCACCTGATTTCATCACTTACACATCAGCACTTTACACTACATTCTGATCTTTGTTTTTTTTTTTTTAAATCACACATAGTATGAATTCTGACAGAAAACCTGAGTGAAGGATGGTTATGAATTCTCAGGGAAAATGTTCCCATCCAGAACCCAGGATAGGACAAATTTCTCTGCAGCTTCTCTTTGAGGAATAGATTCTAATTCTCTCCTTCCTAAGGGTATCTGTTTCTAAGGACCCAACTTCATGCACAGTTTCCCATACAAATTCCTACCTTGCTTAGAGCCTAGAATTTATCTCCTTTCACCTGAGTGATCTACTAAAACCAACACTCTACCCACAGTGAGAGGTTTTGTCATTGGAATTTTTCAGGATGTTGTCAGATACCTCATATACATATTACCAGACATGAAAAGCTAGAATTGCTTTTGATCCAAAAAGGCTGAAACTTCAGAAAAGCTTCAACTATGCCTTCCCAAAGACAAGCAGAATGTGCGTGCTCTGAAGTTCTAGAAAAGAAACTGCAGCATGGCAACACTAGCTGCCACCCCAAGACTTCTCCTGACAAGCTTTGCTCAGTGTGATCCAGGCCTCAGGTTCTTATTGATTGTTTTCAACATTATCCACTGATTCTTCAGCCAGTCTCCAAACCACTAAAGGTCATTTTGAATTTAACTACTTATTCCATATACAGTAAGGTACATGATTATATAAAGGCTCTGGGGGTAGGGTGTTAAGGTACAAAGATATAAATTAAGAGATAACTAGCATCACAAAATGGGATGTGAAGCATATAATTATATATATAATATATAGTAGAAAAAAATAAAAAATGGGAGTGTAGAGAAAAAATGAATCACCTTGCATGGGAAGAGTCCAGTCATACAAGGAAGGCTACATAAGTTAACCATAAAAAATTAATGCAACGTGGAAGGATCAGAATGTGTTAGAAAGAATGAACGAGTAGACATGATTCCCGAGTGGCTATAGAGTCTATGAAAACTGAAAAAAATCAAGTCAATGTCAAGTTTCAAGGGAGGGAAAACCATGTACTACTTTTAGAAACAAGAAAATCTAGGAGAAAGGGACACATGGTTTAGGGAGAAATTAATCCAGTTTAGATAAGTTTGAAGAAACAGCAAAATGAAAAGTGGAAATATTAGCAAATTTGTGGAGACTGGGGCTTCAGATAAATATCAGTGTCAGCAATACAGATCTTGAAACAATACCCACCAATATCCTCAAAGGCGGCAGTCAAACTATAAGAGCAGCCCACGTCTCTCCAGGAAGAAAACAATGACGTGACAAAAAAGGTGAGTGTTTTTTTTCAAGGAGGAGGAGATGATTCATGGTGTCAGATGTGACAGAAAGTTGGGGGAAATAAGGACTTTACAGAAAGCCATGGAATTTGACAATCAAGAGGTAACGGGTGTCCATCAAAAGTAAGGTTTTATTACTGTGGTGAAAACAGAGGTCAGACTCAATATTTAATGGATCCAATTTTTATTTTATTGTGCATGGTGCTAAATGCATCAGGATGCTTCCTATCACTGTGATCACAGTCTGTGTTCCTTCCTGCAAATGAGAGGAAGTAAGTTCCATACAGCAGCAACCACTAGGCAGCCAGTTGTGACCCTCTTCCACTTACAACTCCGCTTGGTCAAAGGACTAGAGCTGGGGCTCTCAATTATCACATGACTGTCTACCCAAAAGATTTCAAAACTTGACCTGGTTGATTGCCAATTCAGCTGCCACTGCCTCTGCCATAGCCCACTTCCCTGCATGATTTTTCGTGGCCACAGAGAACCAAGTAATGGAAATCCCACTGGCAGAGACAAATTTGCCAAGAAGCCAATGTAGGCTCTTCCTCTGTATAGCCTTCTTCTAAGGCCATGAGAACAGCCTTAGCAATTTTTTAATTGCAATTTTGTATTCTTTTTAAAAAGGATTTTATTCATTTATTTTTAGAGAGAGGGCAAAGGAGGGAGAAAGAGAGGGAGAGAAACATTGATCGGTTGCCTCTCAAACACCCCCAACTGGGGACCTGGCCTGGCCTGCAACCCGACATGTGCCCTGACTGGGAAGCAAACAAGCGACCTTTCAGTCCGAAGGCCTGAGCACAATCCCCTGAGCCACATCAGCCAGGGTGCAATTTTGTATTCTTTTCTCAAAAAAGGCCCTCAGATTTAAAAGCTTCAGGCTCCACAATACCATACTAACCAGTAAGTTGTCCTCTCAACACCCTAACACAGTCGAGTTTGTCACATCACCTCACCTGCTCCTCTAATGCACAAAGACTTAGAAAATCCAGTGTAGCCTCAGAAGGTAAAAGTTGGAACTGCTGGTCTAGGCCTGGCTTCCCCAGGGTGGAACAGAACTACAATACTCGCATCTCCCCTCTGATGTGGCACAACTCTAAAAAGTCTACTGAGTCTGCCAACATTTTCTTGCAACTACAAAAGGAGACATGTCATACGGTTCTCTTTTAAAACTCTAAATGTCAGGTTTGTTCTTGTGTTAAATGAAACATTTTTTACATGCGGAGTATATATTTGATGTGTCACCCATACCAACTTCATATCTAGACAAACGGAGACCAAGGCACAAATACCCTCACAATTTCACAGGTAGATGCAACAGGAGTAGAGGGCACCCCTAGACCTAATTTACTACCAAAGGGAATAAAGTCAGGATAGAAGCAGACAGCAGAACTAAAATGAAAGACCATTAACCTGCATCTTTGAGGGAGACTCCAAAGGCCCTATGAACAACTAAATTTCATTAACATAAACCCACTATGCCCTGTGTGTTAAACCTTATCCCAGTAAGTCCTCATAATATCACTAAGAGATAAGATATTTTTGTCCCCATTTTCCAGCTGGCAAACTGAAGCCATACAGCACCACACACATACTCCCCAGTAAAGTGGTAAAGGACGTGATTCTAACTCAGGCAATCTGATACTAATCTGGACACTTACTAATCTCTATTATATGGCTTTTAATAAAAATCGAACACTCATTCAATGAATATTTTTAAAAAGAAAGAAGGCCAAGCCCTGGTCAGTGTGGCTCAGTTGGTTGGGCATCGTCCCACAAAATGAAAGGTTGCCGGTTCCATTCCCAGTAAGGGCGCATGCCTTTGTTGCAGGTTCGGTTCCCCAAATGGGTGTATGAGAGAGGCAACTGAGCAATGTTTCTCTCTCTCATGGATGTTTCTCTCCCTCTCTTTCTCCCTCCCTCCTCTTCTCTCAAATAAATAAATAAATAAATAAATATTTTTTTAAAAAAGAAAAAAGCATCAGGTGTTTTATAGGTATGGTTTTAATAAATAGTCTGCTACTAGTAGATATTCTATTGGGTGGATAGAAATGAAAGAAAGCAACTTTCCAAACTCAAATCTATCAAACAACAATCCAAAGAAGACTACTGACAACAGAATTATTCCATAGTAAGTCTTGTTTTTAAAGTTTTTCATGAGACATCAGATCCTTTCAACACTGTAATAATATAGTTCAATATGATACTAGTCACAAAGAAATTACTTAGGGACTCCCAAGAGATGCTGCCTGAAATGCATATAAATAATCTAGGGTTCTGTTTGAATGTCCTAAAATTTTAGAGTCATTCATCTGAGGAAACCCAATTCTTAGTGTCCATTTTTATTGCATCTCTCATCTAGGGGAGCAAAAAGCATTGATGTAAAGCAAACAGCATTGCCATATTAGTCCTCCCTCTTCATACACTAGGTCAGTCCAGCACGACTCAATGGCTTAGTCCTCTGTCGCCAGGGCAGACTGTCTCCAGGTCCTGAAAATGCTGGATTCTGAGCTCCCTCTGGAGGACATTGGGACTATATGACTTAGAAGAAAACCTCAGATTCATCTTGACTCTTTGGCAGGAGGGGCAGAGAGACTATGGAACAGCCACTGGATACCTACAATCTGTATACTGCTATCCATGAAATGAAACCTGATTTGGAAGAACAAGAAGCTTAACACAAAGCCAGTTTGGAAGTCAATCTCAGGCAAACTTCATTTCATGGGATTGTTTATTCTTTCAATACTGCACATATCCACCCAATTAAGCAAAGAAATCATTTCACTTGTTCTAAGCCAATGGAACAAATTGAGAGATCTGCATAACACTGAGAGGACTCACACACTCTCCCACTCCATAGCAAGTTCTAAGTGTACACTTGAGGACTTTCTGGTCTCCTGACACACAGGGGCTGAAAAACAGAACTGTGGTGATATTAGGTGGGGAATGTGAGAATCTGACCCACATACTGCGACTCACTTTGCAGAGCATTATTTCTGTTTACCCTTTCACTTGCCTTATCTGAATTTCCTTGTCTCCTTCCTCTTTCTCATTTCTGAGAAACAAATTTCTAATTTATCTGACATCTCAAATCTCAAACAGAATCCATAGAATTCTGTTCCTAATGAGCATCCCTCTGTTATCCTGCAATTAAGTTTCAATTCCTTCATTAAAATACTAACGAAGAGTAAGTTCAGCTGATCTCCTTCAACTTTAAATTCCACGCCAAGTCACTGCTACTTATTCCTTGAACAATTGGACAACTGTTCAGTTGGCCACTTGAACAGTTAATACTACCCTGTCATAGAGAACATATTCTACCCCACCTATAAAATTATCCCATATTTCATTCTTTCTTGTTTTTTCAAGTGATTACTGCATAAAGTACTTAATAAATTCATTCATTCACAAAGCAAATGTTATTGAGTTCCAGTATATGCTAAGTATTAGGCATAGGGAATACAGCAGCAAATGAAACTCTAAATCCCTACCCTCAGGTAGTTCCTATTTTAGTGGATGGAGATGATTTAATAAGCAAAATAAGTAAAATATATAGCTTGTCAGACAGAGAAATGCTATATGAAAAAGTAAAACAGGAAAGGGGAATAAGAATGGGGAAAGCTGTAACTTTAAGTAAAATGGTAGGGAAGACTTCATATATGAGTAAAAAACCAGTAAAGAGGTTGTCCCAAATAATAGGAAGGAGAGTAAGGAGGGAATCAACCATGCAGTTACCTGGGGAAAGATTTCTAAGCAGAGGAAACAGCAAAAACTGAGGTTTTAAGGCAGGAGCATAGCTAGGAACGGCAAAGAGGCCAGTGGGCCTGGACCAGAATGAGCAATAAATAGTCTTAGTAGCAAACCTGGTCAGAGAATGGGCAGAGAGGCGAGCTGTGTAGGGCCATGCTAGGTACTGAAATGTTTCTGGCTTTTGCTGAGTGAAGTGATGAGCACTGGGGTTTGGAGCAGAGAAGTGACATTATCTCATTTAAATTTTATTAAGAACACCCATGCTGGTCTGCGAACCAAAGAGTTGCTGGTTTGCTTCCCAGTCAGGGCATATGCCTGGGTTGCAGGCCAGGTCCCCAGTAGGGGGCACGCAAAAGACAACCACACATTGTTTCTCTCCTTCTCTTTCTCCCTCCCTTCCCCTCTCTAAAAACAAAATCTTTTTTAAAGAGTTTTTTAAAGAGTTTTAAAGAGTTTCCACATCTGTGGAAAATGAAAACACACTTACCTGAATAATACCTTCTGACAAGTATTATCAGCCAGTAAACTATACATCCTACCAACTATGCCTACTGCTGAAGTTTCATTGGCAAACTTCATAGTTTCATACTTCGAGCTTTCATACTATTGGCAGAGAGTTCACAAAATAAATAATCATTACAATAACCAGAGTAAGAATAACAACAAAATCAACAAAAAGTATGGGGAAGCCGCTACTTACATAATAAGGGAAAAGTTTCTGTCTCCATATCCACACCCTTAGGAATGGTCTTAAACTAAAATAGCGGTCAATCAATCAGGGACATTTTATGTAAGATAGAGCTATAACTTTTTGTGATGACTCTAAAAGTTCTTTAAAATTCTTAAGATGAATGTCAGTATGTTATTCAACAGATCTCCCTTATTCACAGTGACTAGATCTCTACTCCAGAACTCTTTAAATGAACTTCTAATTCCAGCCATGATGGAGTAACAGGTATTGGTCTTACCTTGATAAAAGGAAATGATAAAACTAGACAAAAACATATAAAATACTGTTTTCAGATACTAGACAGCAGATAGCAAATTATCAAATTCAAGCAAGGAGAGGATTGCAGGTATTCCTGATTTATAGTCAGTTGGTCAGAAGCACAGGAGGCCCAGACTTGCGATTAGAGTGTGAAGTGAGGGGCAGTCTTGTGGGACGGAGCCCTTAACCTGCAGGGTCTGAATATTTCTGATGAAATATTTCAATTTCATCAGCAATATAATAGTTCTAAATATATATGCACCTAATAACAAAGCTTGAAAATGCATAAAGAAACTACTAAGAGAACTCAAAGGAGAAACAGACACATCTATAATTATAGTGGAAGATTTCAGTATTCTTCCCTTAGCAATTGATAGACTGAAAACCAGTAAAGATATGAGACCTAATACACTCTATCAGTCAACTTGACCTACTTGCCATCAATAGAACACTACACTCAACTTTAGTATAATACATATTCATCTCAATTGTAAATGCAACGTTCACTAAAACAGACCATATGCTGGGACATAAAACAAGTCTCAATGGAATTAGCAGAACTGAGATAACACAGAATACATTCTGTGGCCACAATGGAATTGAATTAAAAACCAAGAAGAGTAATACTTAGAATAACCCTAACTAGTTGAAAATTGAACAACACATTTCTAAATAAATGGACCAAAGAAGAAACCCAAAGGGAAATTGGGAAATATTTTCACTGATGGATATCAAATCACTTGAATTTGTAAGATACAACTAAGAGGAAACTTTAATACTTTAAAATGCTTATGTTAGATGCCCTGGCTGGTATAGCTCAGTGGATTGAGCGTGGGCTGCAAACCAAAGGGTTTCCAGTTCAATTCCCAGTCAGGGCACATGCCTGGGTTGCAGGCTGGGTCCCCAGTGGGGGCCACATGAGAGGCAACCACATACTGCTGTTTCTCTCTCTCTGTTTCTTCCTTTCTTCCCCTCTCTCTAAAAATAAACGAATAAAATCTTAAAAAAAAATAAATGCTTATATTAGAAAAGTCCTAAGTCAATGACCTCATTTTCCTCAGAATCTAGAAAAAGAAGAATAAATGGAAAAACTCTTTCCTTTACTCATAACACTTCTGACACTACCTGGAGTTAGTGCAGACCCCACAGGTTAAGGACCCCATCCCACAAGACTGTCCCTCCCTTCACACTCCAATTGCCAGACTGGGCCTCCTGTACTTCTGACCAACTGGCTATAAATCAGGAATTCCTGCAACCCTCTCCTTAGGTTTGGTAAATTGCTAGAACAGTTCATAGAACTCAGGAAAGTGCTTTACTTACTATCAATTTATTATAAAGAATACAACTCAGGAACAGCCAAGTGGAAGAGATGCACAGGGAAGATGTACGCGGGAAGGGATGCAGAGCTTCCATGCCTTCTTCTCTGGTGCGCCACCCTAGCAGGACCTCCATTTGTTCAACAGCTTTGGAGTGCTCCAAACCCCTTAGTTTAGTTTAGTTTAGGTTTTTTTTGTTTTTTTTTTTTAAGATTTTATTGATTCATAGAGGGGAAGGGAGGAAGAAAGAGAGGGAGAGAAACAACAATGTGTGGTTGCCTCTTGCATACCGCCTACTGGGGACCTGACCCACAACCCAGGCATGTGCCCTAGACTTAGAATCAAATGGGCAACACTTTGGTTCACAGGCTGGTACTCAATCCACTGAGCCACGCCAGCCAGGGCCAGTTTAGGGTTTTTATGGAGGTTCTATTACATAAACATGATTGAGTAAATTTTTGGTCATTGGTAATGAACTCAGTCTTTAGCCCTTCCCCTCTCCCCAGAGGTCAGAGTATCAGGGAGAAAGTTCCAACCCTCTAATCATGTAGTTGGTACCTCTGGTAACCAGCCCCCATTCTCTAGGAGTCGAACAATTAGCATAAATTCTGCTGTCACGGAAAGGGGTTTATTATAACAAAAGATGCTCAAAAAGATAACAGTAAAGGAGGAAAATCATAAGAACATCTCAGTAGATACAGGAAAAGCATTAAACAAAATTTCACACCCATTCATGGTAAGGACACTCAGCAAACAAATATAGAAGGTACCTTCCTCTATCTAATAAAGGTCCTCTACAAAAAACCTACAGCTAACATCATACTTCAATGGGAAAAGGCTAAATGTTTTCCTTCTGGTTTAGGAAAACAAGGCAAGGATGTCCCATCTTACTACTCTGTTCAACACTATCACACATCCTAGTTGGTACAATAAAGCAAGAGAAAGTGATAAAAGGCATAGACATTGCAAAGGAAGATGTATCTTTATCTATAGATGTTTTGACTGCCTATATAGAAGATCCTAAGGATATACAAAAAAGAAGGTGAAGACAAAGACAAGGAGGAGGAGGAAGAGAAGGAAAAAAGGAGGAAAAGGAGAATAAGAAGGCAAAGAAAAAGAAAAAAGGTATGAATGAACAAAGGAAGGAAACCTACTAGAACTAAAAAGTGAATTTAGCAAGGTCTCAGAACACTAGATTAATATGGAAAAAGCTATACCTCTGTACTGCAGCAACAAACTGGAAGATGATATTAAAACCCAATACCATGCCTGGTTGGCATGGCTCAATGGTTGAGTACCAGCCTGCGAACGAATCAAAGGGTTGCCGGTTCGATTCCCAGTCTGGGGCACGTGCCTGGGTTGTGGGCCAGGTCCTCAGTTGGCGTGGGAGAGGCAACCACACATTGATGTTTCTCTCCCTCTCTTTCTCCTTCCCTTCCTCTCTCTAAAAAATAAATAAACAAAATCTTTAAAAAATAATACCTTTTATAACAGCATCAAAAAACAAGACACATAGGAATAAATTTAATAAATGCAAGGCTACTACATACTATTACAAAAAAATTAAAGGTGTGAATAAATGGGGAGTTTGTACCATGCTCATGGATTGGAAGATGATGTGATTAAGACAGCCATTCTCCTCAAGTTGGTGGATAGATTCAACATAATCCGAATAAAAACCCCAGAAGGCTTTTTTTTTTTGTAGAAATTGAAAAATGATAATCCTTTGATATTGATCTAAGAATCTACAAATATAAAATTCAGCAGGCAATGAATGGACTGATAACTGTCAAACCTACTGCATGAAATGACTCAGTTTCCCTGGAGGAGCTGGAGTTGACGGGGTCTGTTAGGGGCAGCATGTGCAATCATCACGGATGTGAACTCCACTCCATTTTTGATGAGGTTAAAAGAGATTATAACATAATAAAGAAGTTATGCTTTCCTTATTTTTCATGTTTACTTTTAGTAAATATAAAATCAGGTAGACTTCCAGTAAAACATCAGATAATCTCATTCTATTATTTTTTGAACTATAGGACAATTGAGAATTTTGGTATACACTTCTTCAGGGTTGTATATCATTTATTTTATTAAATAGAAAAGGAAGACCACTAATAGTTGTTTAAAAGTATAACAAAATAATTAACATTTGAATAGCATAGAATTTACAGACACTTTATAAATGTAATAAATACTTGCATAGCTGGCTAACAGAACATAGGTTTAATCATGTAATGGCAATAAATGGCTTTTGTTTTATTTAATTTTATTGTTTTGAATAGCTTTTAAAACAATGGGTCAGATATTTCATTAAGAACTCACTTCAGAAAGCCTAAGCCTCCTAGGAAATGACTGACATTTAAGGTTCTGTGACCAGCAGAGGGCAGAGATCAGCGGAAGTATCATGTGTGCCATGTGACAGGATGTGCTACCTACTCATGAATCATAGCAAGGAAAGAGGCAGGCAGACAGGAGATGGCTTTAATTCCAAATCAGAGCATCACATCAACAGAATCCTTAGAAGAAAGGAGAAAACAGTGAACAGTTTGCTAACATAATGAAGTTGGATGATGCTAATGCAGATGAATGGCCATCTTAACAGCCCATTACATTCCTATTGCATCTAAAATAAAAAGGGAAGACATGTCAATTTGTAGTTCAAGATTTCAAAGGCACTACCACAAAAAAAATAGGTTCCTCTTCAAATTCTGCCCTTCACAATGGCCATCTCCACCCTAAAATCAGAAACCAAGTAAGAACCAGAGATAAGAATGTAAATATATGCTGCCAAAACTCTGCCTATTAATGTTAAATTATATGTAACAACATATTCTATTAAACTACTGGATGATAAACATGCTGGTCAAGCCAAAGGATTTGCTTCAGAGCTTTGCTCAACTTCCGTCCTTATTAAACACAACTGTCATGATATGTTTAAATGCTGTTTCCGAGTGTTCAGTGTGGAATCAAACCCATGTTGCCTGCTTATCGAGTATACGTGTTTGCTCAGAAATGTCTGGTGTGCTCAGAACCAAAGCCAAGAGGACTGCCAATGAAACATGAACTAAGATACCATCAGATGAAATTATATAACTGAACGTAAGCTGTAGTTATATTAGAATGTACCAGTCAAGCAGTTTTTATAAATTAATGTTCAAATTAAGAAAACATTAATAATTTGAAGGTTAATACATTTAAAAACAAATTAGGTGAATACACACATAACTTCACAGATTTTATACTATATCTGCATAGTCAACATTTTTGTATAGTCAACATTTTTGTGCATGTAATATGTAAAAAAGGATTTTTTAAAAAAACCATACAGTGATTCTGGGATTCCCTGAATTTTCAGCTGCTGCATTTTCTACTCTACATCTGGCGGGTTCTTCTTCCTTTCAGTTTGTGCATGTCCTGTATTCTAAAAAAGTAAATAGAAACAGGACCTTAATTGAGGAAATGGCAACTCTTTGGCTAAGCCACAGATAAGCACTTGTACTTTGCACCTGGAGGTTGTTTTATGAGGCACAGGGAGACTATTTAGCAAAGTATTCCCATTATCATCATGAAACGGAACTGAAGGTAGTTTTTGTATGGGCTCTTATCTCTCTTGCTCAACTCAGTAGCAGTAATTTAGGGTTTCTCTCTGTCACAGAGCCTATTCAATGCATATATGTACTCTTTCAGGATACATTTAAGATGCCTAAATGAGTTTAAGGTACACCTGGGAAGTGCCTGGATCTGATCAGGTAATTCAAAAACAAGTCAATGACAGAACCAAGAATAAAACAAGTAAGTTGCTATCACCTCTTATATTTTTAAAAACATATGATATTCTCTGGTGCTCTAAAACAACAAATTACCAAAAGCAAAACAAAACAAAACAAATTACCAACTCAAAATTTAGGGAATTTTCTTAATTCTGACATTAATTTATTGCAAGCATTTGGACTAGCCTTAGACGCAATTCCAGTCACTTGTCAAAACTGCATTTGAATGGACAGTACAAATAAACTACAACCGGCATCATACGACTTCTTGTTATTCTAATAACAACTGTTGCAAAGTCACAATGTCAATCTTCAAGTCAAGTCATAACAATCTTAAAAATGTCATCTTTTCAAGAGTACTACACCACATGAGTAAGAAGGGGTTTTCCCTTCCTATTTACTTTTGTATTTTAAAAATGACAGAACTATCTTAATAGTTCCTTTCTTCTTGCATTGGAATGTAATTGTGGTTCGGGGTGGGGATGGCTCTCATAGGAAGTTGGGATAAGCCCATGTAGCACATCACCAGCCTGCCCAGCTCAGAAGCCCTGACTCATCAATCACTCAAAAAAAGTGCAAACGGTGTGCTGTTCAACATGCTGTGATGACAGCAAGTCACCCAAGTTTAAAGCCACCTTTTTACTTTTTATAATGAACTAAAAGATGAGCATTAATTGTTTTCTTGTTTTATCTAGAAAATGTCTTTTCTCTGCAAAATGGACTTATGCATTCTTAACAAGTTCTAGGCCAAGAATAAGATATAAATGTCACTGTGAAAACATATCTAACAGTGTCTGATAACTATTTTATTTGAATGTTGTAGAGATTGAACAGACTTAGATAAATGCCTTCTTAAGTAGTTTCAGATCAAAGTTTCTTGACTTTTCTAATTTCTTTCAATTTCTTTGACTGGTAATGTGCTAATTTAATCATGAATAAAAATATAATCAATTTTATTAAAAAAATAAGAAACTGAGATAACAAAGTTGATGACCTTGCAGAAACAGAAGGCCAGCTATGTGATCTAATCCAGTGAGTACTCACCACAATCCCCTTCTCTAAAAAGAATACCTTGCAGGGGTGTCCAACTTTTTGGCATCTCTGGGCCACACTGGAAGAAGAAGAGTTGTCTTGGGACATACATTCAATACACAAACACTAACAAAAACTGATGAGCAAAAAAAGGTTTTAAGTAAATTTATGGTTTGGTGTTGGGCTGCACTCATAGCCACCCTGGGCCGCATGCAGCCTGCGGGCTGCAGGTTGGACACCCCTGTGAGTATTCATTTGCATGTTGGGGGCTTCAAGACTTCTAAATAAAATTCAAGATTCTCTGGTGTGTGGGGGCTGGGACATTTCCACAAGATTATCTGATAGCTAGCTAAGAGCAAAAATTTGTGAAAATAGGACAGCAGGTGCACAGCAGAGATGGAGGAACAAACTGGAGAAAAAACAGGAAGGAAGAGGCTCAAGACAAACACATCTGTTCCTGCAGCCAGTACAACCATATGTTTGTACCTTTATTCATTCCCTCGGGCACAGTTTATTCAGCCGGCGTTAGGTGACATGCATGACACACACACTCTTCCCTGAGCGCCACCCCAACGCTCCCATGCGGCTGCTATGACTGCCTCCCCCACCCCCGAAAATGCCTTAAGGACCTTTAGTAAGTGGTTATTCTAGGAAAATAGAGATGTGTTTCTAGAGCTCAAAGATTACAGAATTTTAAATTTTTACAAAACTTTCCAATGATAATAACTAAATTTACACACCAAGTGAAGTACTCTAAGCAGCATTCCTTAGTAAAAACTATAAACAAAAAGTTTTACCTCTTGTTTTTCTTGATTTTGATCCATATTAAGTAAAGTTGGTATTTTGGATGAATCTGTTTTTTTTGATTCCCTCTTCGGCACTTTTATCTGTTTAACTTTTGCAAAAATATACAACAATGACAACTTGTTATTCTTACATTGAAATTTTACTTTCCTTTTTAAGAATTTCTAATGGAAATTCTGATATCCACTTAAGTCAGTTTCCCACTTCATTATAAAGAAACTGAACAGATCATGAATTATAATGGTAAAATGTACCAATCATAAATTATTTGTTTTATGACTGCATAAAAAATCTAGAATACATTTATTTTTATGTATTTATTTTGATTGATTGATGTGAGGGAAAGACAGAAACATCCATTTGTTGTTCCACTTGTTTACGGATTCATTGGTTGGTTCTTTTATGGCCCCTAACCAGGGATCAAACCTACAGCCTTAGAGTATAAGGACAACACTCTAACCAGCTGACCTACCTGGCCAGAGTGACATTTATTTTTTAATTCTGTGGCTTGGGCCCCTGAAAACTAAAAGAATATTATATGCCAAATGTAAATGATAGTGTAGACTCGGAGGAAAACATTATCAAATAATATTTCATTAGGCTTTTCATGGTGCAGTGGCATCTTCCATGTCAGCAGTGTGGGTGAGGGGAGTAAACTGTGCTCATAAAAACTTCAAGGGACTTCCGGCCAAGATGGAGGCGTAGGTGGACACACTGTGCCTCCTCTCACAACCAAAATTAAGGTCAACAAAGATTTAGAAACAAGAAAACAACCAGAACTGATAGAAAATTGAACTGTACGGAAGTCCAACAACCATTCATCCAGACCAGTAAGAGGGGCAGAGTTGTGGCAGGAAAAAGTGGAGGTGTGGCCCTGGGCACGCAGGCAGCAGTGGCTGGCAGATCCCAGGTGCACAGGCGGCAGCTAGCGGACCCCGAGCACAGGGTTGGCAACAGTGCAGACCCAGTGAGGCCACACAAGGCGGCTGGCTGACCAGGTGGTCCCACATTTGCATGCAGATAATCCAGGTGAAGGGGAAGTGGTGGAAGGGACTGGAATCCAAAAGAGAGCAGAGCAAGCGCCGTTGTTCCCTCTTGGACCCTGCCCCCACATACAGTGTCACTACCCAGCAATTGGGCTGCCCCATTCTGGTGAATGCCTAAGGCTCCACCCCTCATTACATAACAGCCGCGACCAGACCCCCCCCAAAAAAATGGCTCAAATGGGAGAACAAATCAAAGCCCCAGAGCCAATTCACCTAAGCGACGAAGAGATAGCCAACCTATCAGATGCACAGTTCAAAGCCCTGGTGATCAGGATGCTCACAGAATTGGTTGATTTTGCTCACAAATTAGGTGAAAGAATGAAGGCTACAATAAGTGAAATGAAGAAAAACGCACAGGGAACCAATAGAGATGGGAGGAAAACTGGGACTCAAATCAATGGAGTGGACCAGAAGAAAGAAACAAACAATCAAACAGAAAACAAGGAAGAAACAAGAATTCAAAAAAATGAGGAGAGGCTTAGGAACCTCCAGGACATCTTTAAACGTCCCAACATCTGAATTATAGGGGTACCAGAAGGGGAAGAAGAAGAGCAACAAGCGGAAAAGTTATCTGAACAAATAATAAATGAGAACTTCCCCAATCTGACAAAGGAAATAGATTTCCAGGAAGTCCAGGAAGCTCAGAGAGTCCCAAAGAAGGTGGACCCAAGGAGGAACACACCAAGGCATATCATAATTCCATTAGCCAAGATTAAAATGAAGGAGAGAATTCTAGAAGCAGCAAGGGATAAAGGCAAAGTCACCTACAAAGGAGTTCCCATCAGACTGTCAGCTGATTTCTCCAAAGAGACCTGCCAGGCAAGAAGGGGCTGGAAAGAAGTATTGAAGTCTTGAAAGGCAAAGACCTACATCCAAGATTGCTCTATCCAGCAAAGCTGTCATTTAGAATGGAAGGGAAGATAAAGTGCTTCTCAGATAAGGTCAAATTAAAGGAGTTCATCATCCCCAAGCCCTTATTATATGAAATGTTAAAGGGACTTATCTATGAAAAAGAAGATAAAAATATGACAGTAAAAAGACAGAAAACTCACAGATATTAACAACCACACCTAAAACAAAAGCAAACAGCTGGACCAGGAGCAGGAGCATAGAAATGGAGAGCATATGGAGGGTCAGCAACAGGGGAGTGGGAGGGGGAGAGAGGCGGGGAAAGGTGCAGAGAATGAGTAGTATTGATGGTGAGTAGAAAATAGACAGGGGGAGGGCAAGAATAGTGTGGGAAAAGTAGAAGCTAAAGAACTTATGACACATGGACATGAACTAAAGGGGGGAATGCGGGTGGGAGGGGGTGTGCAGGGTGGAGGGGAATGATGGGGAGAAATGGGACAACTGTAATAGCATAATCAATAAAATATATATTTAAAAATGCAAAAAAAAACCACCCAAAAGACCACTTCAAGGTTCGCCCAACCTCTGCTAACAGGTGCACATTAACAGCGACTGGCAAATAGAATTGAATGTAATTCTCTTAAAAAGTGTCAATTCACATAAATGAATTAAATGGTTAAGAACAATTGCATTAAGGTTATATTTATATATTCACTATTCTGAGGTCCTAACATGTAAGGTTTGTCACTGTGAGCTCAATAATCATGCTTACTTGGTTTTTTAATACAATAATAAATGTTCTAGGTTCATTACACAAACTTTATCAACATGTGTAAAATTGGAGCTTTAAAGTCTTAATTGATTTATTGAAGAAAAATTAATAAGTCTGATTATTTATTTTAAAGAATAAAAAGTGGATCCGATAACTCCTCTTGAACTGTACAAGTACTACAGTCTTGCTATTATATTAACTTTTCACAAGGTGTCACTGTTCTTCAAAGAGTAAATGAGCTTCATTAGAAGAAATCAATACACGTTACAAATTATAATCTACTAAATTCTTGGGTTCCTGAAGCACATATATAATTCCTGCCATTATATTGATAAATAATCATGGAGAAGCATAGGAAACTGAGTTGCTCCAAATCATATAATAAATCAAAACCACCTTCTTCAAATACTATTCTAAACATTTCAACAATACTGAGCTAATGACAGATTTACACTTCAAAGTTTTCTTAATCTTTCTTTAAAATCATCTCCTTTAAGTCTCACCCTTTATTTAACTATGGGAAAAAATTCTCATCAGCTGAAAATATTTGCAGTAATTTACTATTTCCTACCTAAATCACATTATAAAATGTAAGTTATATTACAAAAAATGGTTTTGTGCAAGATGACATCTGGAGATCTGACTGCGGTGCAATGAATGTGTACCTTCCATTCTTTTCATCTCTTTTGACTGTATGATGAAGGGCAGTTCTGGGAAGTGGAATTCTTTCCTGTCAGGTCTAGGAAAATTCAGCTTCCTTTTGTTTCCATTTGCCATTTGGTCATTTAGACCTGTATGCTCATTAAATATAGCCATCTCCATTTGGTTCTAAACAAACAAATAAACAAGAGTTAATTCAAAGAAAGAAGTGCAACTACTGAATGACAAGTCTAGAATTAGTCACCATTTGGATGGTATAAGATAGGTATAACAATGCCTAGTAGAATAGAATACCAATAAACATGTAAACCAGATTAAACTTCGATTAGAGTTTCATAAAGCAAACATTTTAATTTTTATTTATTTATTTTTTAATGCTGCCCTGGCTGGTGTGGCTAAGTGGATTGAATGTCAGCCTGAGAAGCAAAGGGTCGCTGGTTCAATTCTCAGTCAGGACACATGCCTGGGTTGCAGGCCAGGTCCCCAGTGGTGCACATGAGAGGCAACCACACATTGATGTTTCTCTCCTCTTTCTCCCTCCCTTTCCCTTTCTCTAAAAATAAATAAATAAAATCTTTAAAAAAATCCTCATCTGAGGATATGTTCTTACTGAATTTAGAGAGGAAGAGAGAGAGAAATATCGATGTGAGAAAGAAACATGGATCGGTTGCCTCCTGCACACACCCCAACTAGGAATTGGATCCGCAACCTAGGTATGTGCCCTGACCAGGAATTGAAGCGGCAACATTTTGGTACACAAGACAGCACTCCAACCAACTTAGCCACCCAGCCATAGCAACAACCTTTATTTATTTATTTTTTTTAGCATATTGAATTCTGAGAATAAAAGTCTTGATCATGAGAACCACAATCTTAACTTTTAATTCTTAATCCTATTCATTGCACTCTGATGTTGGACAAATTGCTTCAGTGCATTTTATTGATAATTTATTTTTCTGTTTACAAAATGAAGTACTCTGGACACTAAGAAAACCTAGAAGAAAAAATTACTTGTGAACCCAGCATTCTGGAAAACTCTTTTTTTTTTTAAAGATTTTATTTATTTATTTTTACAGAGGGGAAGGGAAGGAGAAAGGGAGAGAAACATCAATGTGTGGTTGCCTCTTGAATATCCCCTACTGGAGATCTGGCCCACAACCAAGGCATATGCCCTGACTGGGAATCAAACCAGTGAACTTTTGGTTCACAGGCTGACACTCAATCCACTGAGCCACACCTGCCAGGCTGGAAAACTTTTTATGTTACCTGTTTTTCCTCATTTGACAACAAATGATACAAACTTTCCTATGTTAACTGAACTGCCTGGCTTCAGGCTTAGGGCAGGGGAAGCAGCTTTCTCTCCAACAGAAGTGCAGGCAGAGGCCACTGTTTCTTTGCTGAGCCCTTTCCCCACAGAGCCAGCAGGCTGGATCCATATCGAAGTCTCCATTAGTCTGGCCAACACTGTTGCTAGGGCCCTGGTGATTCCTTGAGACCCCACCCCACCTAACTTGCAGGGCCACCCAAGCCATTTCTAGTGTCTTTTTTCTGACAAATGACCTCCCTTGGTTCAGGCTTTGGACTTTCATTAAATCTCTCAAAGCAACAGCATCTTGTCTCTGCACATCCCATACCTCTGATTAAGTCACCCCAGGCCTAGTGCTAGCAGCAATCAGCCTTGGTTCACAGCTTGGCCCCTCCCAGGCCCCTCCAAGCCCAGCACAAGCGTCAGCCTTCCGCAGACTGTTTTGTAGCTCATGCCGGGTGGCTCCAGGCAGTGCACAATCAGTGGATGACCTTGCACATCCCAGGAGGCCCCAGAACAGCCAATGCACCCAGGGGACAGCTTCAGGCCATGCAGGATTACAACTCAACCACCTCCACAAGCAACACATTCAAGGGGCAGACTTGACGAGCACCAAAGCCCCACTGAAGCAAGTCCTTGCTTTATTAGCAGCTGGTCCTTACAGCTGATTGACCTGGGGGGATGTCAATCCCTTCCAGTGACGTGCCAACAGTAATCCAGGCTCAACTACAACAAAACAGTACACACAGCCCTTACAGGGATTGCACTGGAGTACCCACCTTGTGTGACTGGGGAGGCTGCCCCACTGGGCCCTATAGGACACCTACTATGTAAGGCCTCTCTACCAAGTCCAGGAGATATAGAAGCTCTACCTAATACACAGAATCAAACACAGGGGAAGCAGCCAAAATGAGGAGACTAAGAAAGAGGTCCCGGACTTCCAGCCAAGATGGAGGCATAGGTGGACACACTGTGCCTCCTTGCACAACCAAAATGAAGGACAACAAAGATTTAGAAACAAGAAAACAACCTGAACTCATAGAAAATTGTACTGTATGGAAGTCCAACAACCATTCATCCAGACCAGTAAGCGGGGCGGAATCGCGGCAGGAAAAAGTGGAGGTGTGGACCGGGCACCCAGGCAGCAGCAGCTGGCAGATCCCAGGTGCATAGGCGGCAGCTAGCAGACCCCGGGCATGGGGCAACTGTGCAGACCCAGTGAGGCCACACAAGGTGGCTGGCTGCACCCACATTTGCGTGCAGATAATCCAGGCGGAAGGGACTGGAATCCGAGAGAGAGCAGAGCAAGAGCCGTTGTTCCCTCTTGGACCCTGCCCCCACATACAGTGTCACTACCCAGCAGCTGGGCTGCCCTGCCCTGGGGAACACCTAAGGCTCCACCCGTCACTACATAACAGCCGCAACTGGACAAAAACAAACAAACAAACAAACAACAACAACAAAAAAAAAACAGGAACAAAAATGGCTCAAACTGGAGAACAAATCAAAGCCCCAGAGCCAATTCATCTAAGTGACGAAGAGATAGCCAACCTATCAGATGCACAATTCAAAGCCCTGGTGATCAAGATGCTCACAGAATTGGTTGATTTTGCTCACAAATTAGATGAAAAAATAAAGGCTACACTAAGTGAAATGAAGAAAAACGCACAGGGAACCAATAGAGATGGGAGGAAAACTGGGACTCAAATCAACGGAGTGGACCAGAAGGAAGAAACAAACAATCAAACAGAAAACAAGGAAGAAACAAGAATTCAAAAAAATGAGGAGAGCCTTAGGAACCTCCAGGACATCTTTAAACGTCCCAACATCCAAATTATAGGGGTACTGGAAGGGGAAGAGGAAGAGCAACAAGTGGAAAACTTATTTGAACAAATAATAAAAGAGAACTTCCCCAATCTGGCAAAGGAAATAGATTTCCAGGAAGTCCAGGAAGCTCAGAGAGTCCCAAAGAAGGTGGACCTGAGGAGGAATACACCAAGGCACATTATAATTACATTACCCAAGATTAAAATGAAGGAGAGAATTCTAGAAGCAGCAAGGGATAAGGGGACAGTCACCTACAAAGGAGTTCCCATCAGACTGTCAGTGGATTTCTCAAAAGAGACCTCACAGGCAAGAAGGAGCTGGAAAGAAGTATTCCAAGTCATGAAAGGCAAGGACCTACATCCAAGATTGCTCTATTCAGTGAAGCTGTCATTTAGAATGGAAGGGAAGATAAAGTGCTTCTCAGATAAGGTCAAGTTAAAGGAGTTCATCATCACCAAGCCCTTATTATATGAAATGTTAAAGGGACTTATCTAAGAAAAAGAAGATAAAAAATATGAACAGTAAAAAGATAGCAAACTCACAGGTATTAACAACCACACCTAAAACAAAAGCCAACTAAGCAAACTACTACAACAGGAGCAGGAACACAGACATGGAGATCACATGGAGGGTTAGCAACAAGGGAGTGGGAGGAGGAGAGAGGGGGACAAGGTACAGAGAATAAGTATCATAGATGGTAGGTAGGAAATAGACATAGGGAGGGCAAGAATAGTGTGGGAAATGTAGAAGCTAAAGAACTTATGACACATGGACATGAACTAAAGGGGGGGAATGTGGGTGGGAGGGGGTGTGCACAGGAATGATGAGGAAAAATGGGACAACTGTAATAGCAAAATCAATAAAATATATTAAAAAAATAAACAGGTCGCAAATGAAAGAAAGGAGAAATCTCCTGAAAAAGAACTAAATAAAATGGAGGCAAGCAAACTACCAGATATAGAGTTCAAAATGATGGTTATAAGGATGTTCAAGGAACTTAGTGAGAACTTCAACAGAATAAAAAAGGACACCTGAAACTAATATAATATTGTGCTCAACTTTAGTTTAAAATAAAAAGGAAAAAAAACTTTCCTAAGTTAATGAACAATCTTCCACAAAGTAATATGTAGTATCCCACTGTGTACATATACTCTAATGTACTTAACCAGTCACTTGCTCTTGGATGAATTTGTCTCTTCAATTTTTTATTATTATATTGATTAGCTACTTCTCACACACCTCCAATCAGGGACCTGCTCCACAACCCTGGTTGCACGTGCCCTGACTGGCAAACCGGCAACCTTTTGGTTCCCAAGCTTGCACTCCATCCACTGAGCCACATGAGCCGGGGCTAATTTTTTATTATTGTAAATAACACTGTGGTTCAATTTTGAATAAGCTACTTTCCTATATAAAAATAAATGAGGGAATGACTACACTGATTATTTTTTCTAGTGAAAAGTAAAATGTATCTATTTGGCAGTTGCTTTAATCTATATAGGAATATATTAAAAACATTTTTTTGGAGATGAAAAACCAAAAAGTCTTGTGACTTTTAAACGTGAAAATCTTAACTTATCTGTGCCCCCTCAAACAACACACTGAATACACAAATCAAGTTAAAAGAAATTAACTAAAATGATGAAGGCAATAAGGACATGATAGCCTATTTACATCTCAGAGGGGAAAAAAGGAAACTAAAAGCACATTTTTAAAAATGTGAGCACCCCAGAGATGGAGAAAAGGACAAGGGGCACAGTCAGGGGGATAATGCTGAAAGAGGTTATATTTCAATGACTAGCTTCTTGTCTTACTTGAGTGGGACCTGTATCCTCTTGCCTGCTATTAGCCATAACTTGTCCAATAGATTGTGAAGTACGTCTCTTTTTTGCTCTTTCAGTTAACCTATTATTTAAAAACAAATGAGAAGTTATAGCCCCCTAAAACTGCTTCTGTTTTAGCTTTAATAATGTGTAAGTTACACCATGAGAGTCTACTGTTTGAACACTGAGTGCAAAATGCAGTTGTCAGTCCTTAAGTGCTGGTTGCTCTAAGTAGAGAGAGGAAAACAAAGCAGGGAACAGCTCCCTCACAGCTGACATCAGTGGTAACGACTGTGTTATGGGGTCACTCCAGCTAGCCAACTTGGTCCCTTCTATATGATCTGAACCTGGATCTCTTAATTAGTAGGTTTCTGAATTTCTCAGCTTGCTGTCCAAAGCTGATTTACAACCATGGTTATTGCAACCATGGTTTTGGGGTCATCTCAAGAACAATTGAGAACAATAAAAAAAATTTTTTTTAAACAAACCGTTACTTACTCCAAAAAAAAAGAAAAAAAGAAAAAAAGAAAGAAAAGAAAGGCCCTGTCTGGTGTTGCTCAGTGGATAGAGCACCAGACTGCAAACCAAAAGGTCACTGGTTCAATTCCCAGGCAGGGCACCTTGCCTGGGTTGCGGGCCAGGTCCCCAGTAGGGGGCACACAAGAGGCAACCACACATTGATGTTTCTCTCTTTCTTCCTCTCTCCCCCTCTCTAAAAATAAATTTTAAAAAAAATTTTAAGAAGAAAGGACAATTGAGCTCTTGCTGTCTGTAACTCTGTAACCTGCTGTACCTTTCGACTGACAGAGACAGGTGCACTTGCCCACCTCTGCAGAGCACTGAGTTTCACAACTTAGAGTCCAAACCAGTCTGCCAGGATCGGCTTGGGGTATTGAACCTAGTCTCCTTCCTGATCTAGAACACAGTAGTTTTCCGAAATTTGGAACTGGCCTTGATGCCGTACTAGACAGACCCTTGCCATCCATCACACTGCCCTTGATTTTCAGACTCCTGCACCATTCTCTCAATCTGATCAGTAGCTAAAACTAAAACTAGCCCAAGCCGTTGTTTTCCTCCCAAAACTTTTGACCTTGAAAGACTATTTAATTATTAAAGATTATTTTCAACTATCGTCTTTCCACTTAGAGAATTTGCTATGATACAGAAATAATGCTTACTTTTTGTTATACCAAGGCACATCAATACCACAACTTAGGTCATATCACCTTTTTCTCTCCAAATTAAAAAAAAATTTTTTCTAAGAGTTTTTTTTTTAAATTGAGGTTTTCCCAAAAGGCATTAGTGAAAAATTAAATGTTTATATAGCCAAGAAAAGTTAATTTCTTCTACAACAATCATAAGGACTCAGCAATAGCCCATTATATGATTATAATTTCAATAATTTCAATATATCTTCAAATTCTGTTTACATACAGACACTATAAACTTGATTCTTTGAAATACCATTATATAGGAACATTGTATTCCTTAGGTCCATTTCCTTCTGTCTCTTTTCTGTTAGAACTCACCTTGAATTGGAGAGGGAGAGATTTGTGTTGTGATTGGAAGCCATCAAATTATTGCCAGTTAGGTTAATAGGTGGCATCACCATACTACCTCCAGCATGTAGGCTGTCTTTCATGCCATTACAGTTAGTGCTGGGAGTGACAGGGTCTCGTGGCTCACTGATTACAAGTTTTGTATCTTGAGACACAGTATGAGCATTTTTAGTCGCATCTTGTTGGCAATGTACACTTTCATACTCTGTTTTTTTTGGTTCTAAGGTATTTCCTCCTTTGACTTTGGTAACTCTGGCTCTCATTTCCTTGGGCTTTTTCTCTTTTTCCATTTCCTGGAATAGATACATCCAAAATCTGAGTCAGAAGAAGGGTAATTTTTATCATTAGAGTGCTAACTATAATGCAGGTACTGTCTAAAAAGAAAACCAGTTTTTACCTTTCCCAAAAGTGAAGTATTTAACAGTGTATTAGTATAAATTGTTTTTCTTTCATCTTTCATAAATTCATTTTCTTTAGAATTCTCTTTTGGCTTTATGAGTGAATTGATTTTTGCTTCTTGTAGTAATTTAGCTCTTAGTTCCGGTATGAATCTGATAAAACAAGCAATATCAACCAATAATCTTTTTACTTATGTAAATAGAGTATTTTATCTTCAATGGACCATTTAATCAATTAATTTACATTTCAGCCACAGCATAAATAAGAAGTCAATAATGCATGCCAAGAAATGGCCCAATATTTACCTAATACAAATTGCTTCCTGGTAAAGATACATCTTTCAATTTTGCCATGAGAATATGCTATGTAAAAGTTTTACAAAACAGACATACAGGAATTAGATTCCTTTCGTGATGCAAATTTTACTTAGTAAAAGTACTTCTTTTAAATTTTGATAAATATACTACTATTTTTTTCAAGGAAGACTCAGGCCACTTTGTCCTTTTTGTGGCTCTTTAAAGTAACAGTACTTAAAAGATGAACTACCTACTTACTCTAGAAAAACATTTTCAGTACAAAATGTAATAGAACATCAACATTGGAGTGAGATTGTTCTGGATTTAGTTTGACTTTCTTTAAGTTTTTTATCTTGAATATACAATAAAACGTATTCATATGGCTCAAAATTCAAAAGGCCGTGGTTGGAAAGTCTTTCCACGCCTATCCCCGAGTCGCACAGTCCCCTCCTTGGAGCAACTATTGCTGTCGGTCTGGGGAAGTTTTAAAATATCAGTCCATGAATGAATTCTTCCCTAGTTCAGCCCCATCTTGCCAGTTCTGGGCAGGGACATGTCTAGTAAAGGGTAGTATGAGGAGACGAAGAAAATGACAAGTACGATTACTTTGGCTGAATGAAGAAATGTCACACTTCTGTGAAAACTCTCTTGCATCGCACAAGGTTCACAAAAGGAAGAGTCTTCTTACCAAAGGAAAAGGTCTTCCTCAAACACTTGCTGAGGGTTCAATAATTGGAACTCAAGAACTTTCACCCATAATAGTAAAATATTATTATCTAAATATACAGGGGATATCAACTTAGTCTGCATAGAATTGACATAAAACAACTTCTTTTATTCAATTGACACTTTTCATAAATGGGCACTTTAATATATCTTCTCATTCCTTTGTTTTAGATTAAAATTCCTTAAATGTCTGAAGTTCTATCATAGCTACTTTCAATGATTCCCTTTTCATTGCCTTTTTAATTTTAGTCTCTCCTCAATGGCAGTTCCTGGACTTTTCCACACCTGATCTCAACTCCATCACATTTTTCACTGATGTCTTCATTCTGACCTCACATCCAAAGGCCAACTGGATACTTCTGCAATCAGCAAGAAACTTTTTCTATTTCTTTCAAAGTCCAAATAGAAAATGGTACCCTGGCTGGTTGGGTGGATTGAGTGCCAGCCTGTGAACCAAAGAGTTTCCAGTTCAATTCCCTGTCAGGGCACATGCCTGGGTTGTGCACCAGGTCCCCAGTGAGGGGGCACAAGAGGCAACCACACACTGATGTTTCTCTCCCTCTTTCTCCCTCCCTTCCTTTCTGTCTAAAAATAAATAAAATTTTTTAAAAAAGAAAATGGTGTTTTTTAAAGAAATTTGGCTGATTTACATTTTAATTTTTATAAATATAGTGTGTGTATGTATATGTATAAATGTGGGAAACAGCACAGTGGTGAGAGGCTTGGTCCATGTCTTTAGGGCACTTCCAATTTGGTGGAGAGAAAAAAGACAATAACCACTGCAACAGAATAAGTAAAGCAGAGAAAAAAAAATCATTTTGGGAAATGAATCTTAATTTTAATATATAGATCAGAGATGCTATCAAAAGAGGAAAAACCAGCCCTGGCTGGTGTGGCTCAGTGGATTGAGCATGGGCTGTGAACCAAGGGGTTGCTGGTTCAATTCCCAGTCGGCACATGCCTGAGTTGTGGGCCAGGTCCCCAGTTGGGTACACATGAGAGGCAACCACACATTGTTGTTTCTCTCCTTTTCTTTCTCCCTCCTTTCCCCTCTCTCTAAGATAAATAAATAAATAACATATTTTTTTTTAAAGAGGAAAAACCAGACTATTCTAAGTCAGAAGTCCAAATGGGAATAAAGCTAGAAATTACTGATTATTTATTTAATGTTATCTCTGGCCAATGATGACCATTGAAAATGTGTGTAAAGAGCTTAGCACACATCCTAGGACACAGTAACTGTAATGAATATTAACTGCGATTATTTTTATTATTAGAATTTTCATCACGATACCTCTAAGTCTACCACATACTTAGTCAACACAGGAACTTAGTACATTTTCATTAGATTGAATTTTCCTGTTGTGTAACATTACCCTACCCAGAAATTCTCATGCTAGTAAAACTTCCTAATACAGAACACTAAGGAGTCCAAACTCACTCAAAAGACTTACCTTTCAACAAATCCATCTCTAGTAAAATACTCATGATGCAAAAGATCAGTAGATGATATTCTCTCAGCAGGATCAATTTGTAAACAAGCCTAGAATATGAAAAAAAGGTTCTATGGTTAAATAAGTTATTAATAGGGCTCTATGAGTCAAAAATTCAATTTATTTGACAAGTATAAAAGTAATTAATTACCCAGAGCTAATAGCATTCTTGAAAAGATGGAATTAGACCTCAGAAATTTCTGATTGTGTGTTCTGACCATTTATTTCCCTAAGAAATTTGTACTTATAAAACATTGTTACAGGTTAAATGTCCTATGATTCTAGCCAGATCAGAAGTGAGTCTGTTTCTGCTGGAATTAGCAAAAATTAATTAACTCCTTTTGACCCTTTTATCAGCATGGGAGGTGGAAAGTTCATGGATTATCATTTCTATTTTACAGAGCTAGAAGCATGATTATATATTTCCCAAAATAGAATTTAACTCATGTTGTGCAATTCTTAATCCAGGGCTCTTGCTATGGCATAATCAAATTTCATAAATATACAAGACCCAAATTTTTCAATAATCCATTATTTGAACAGCCCTACCAGGAGAGTACTTCAAGTGAGTGGAGAAATAAATTAAAAACCCCACAAAACAAAAACTGAAAATGGAACGAAGCGTTTTGGATAATAAGTTGCATGCAATTCATATACAATTAACTATAGTTATAAAAATACATTTCCATTTTTAAGTATATTTTATTAATTATGCTATTACAGTTGTCCCAATTTTTCCCTTTGCCTCCCTCCACCCAACACCCCTTCAGATAATCCCCTCACATTGTTCATGTCCATGGGTCATGTGTATAAGTTCTTCAGCTACTCATTTCCTATACTGTACTTTACATGCCCATGGCTATTCTGTACCTGTATTTACTTCTTAATCAACTCACTTCTTCACCCCTTCTGCCACACACCCCCTCCCATTTGGCAACCATCAAGACTCTCTCTGTATCCATGATTCTGTTTCTGTTCTTCTTGTTTGCTTAATTTGGTTTTTAGATTCAATTATTGATAGATATGTATTTATTGCCATTTCATTGCTCATGGTTTTGATCTTTTCTTAAATAAGTCCCTTTAACACTTCATACAATAATGGTTTGGTATTGATGAACTTCTTTAGTTTTTTCTTGTCTGGGAAGTTCTTTATCTGCCCTTCGATTCTGAATGATATCTTTGCTGGGTAAAGCAACCTTGGCTATAGTTTCATGACTTTAATGTTTCTTTCCAGTCCTTTCTAGTCCGCAAAATTTCTTTTGAGAAATTGGCTGGCAGTCTTAGGGGAACTACTCTGTAAGTAATTATCTGCTTTTTTCTTGCTGCTTTTAAGATTCTCTTTATCTTTAACCTTTGGCATTTTAATTATAATGTGTCTTGGAGGCGGCCTCTTTGCATCCATCTTGTTTGGGACTCTGTGCTTCCTGTACTTGCATGTCTATTTCCTTCACCAAATTAGGCAAGTTTTCTTTCATTATTTTTCCAAATAGAGTAGCAATTTCTTGTTTTTTCTCTTCTCCTTCTGGCACCCTTAAGATATGAGTGTTGGTTTGCTTGAAGTTATCTCAGAGGCTGTTTATACTACACTAGGTTTTTTTAAAATTCTTTTTTATTTTTGTTGTTCTGATTGGTCGTTTTTTGCTTCCCTATGTTCCAAATCATTAATTTGATTCTCAGCTTTATTCAATGTATCCTTTGTTTCTGACCTGATCTTTTTCATGCTGCTGAGGTCCTCACTAAGTTCCTAAAGCATCCTTATAACTAATGTTTTGAACTCTGCACCTGATAGATTGCTTACCTCCATTTTGTTTAGTTCTTTTTCTGGAGCTTTGTTCTGTTCATTCATTTGGGCCATGTTTCTTTGTCCCCTCATTTTGGCAGCCTCCCTGTATTTGTTTCTATGTATTAGGTAGAGCTGCTATGTCTCTCTGTCTTGATATCATGGACTAACGTTGTAGGTGTCTTACAATGTTAGGGTCCTGTGGCACAGCCTCCCCTATCACCTAAGCTGTGTACTTGTGTGTGTGCCTTTCATGTGGGCTGAGTATACCCTCCTCTTGTAGTTGAGCCTTAGTTGCTGTTGGCAGGTCAAAGGGAGGGATTTACCCAGGCCAGTCAGTTGCAAGGACTGGCTGTTACCACTGACCACCACCCTCCGCCCTCCAAGAAGGATCAGCTGTGCAGGGCCAGAGTGGCGGTGTTCTGACATGGTCAGTAGGTGTCCACTGGGTGCACAGGTCCTGGGGTTTCCTAGGTGGCACAGTCCAAGGTCAGCCCTAACACAGCCCTACCTGTGTTTTGCCTGGGGCACCCTGCCTGAGTTTTAAAGCAATCTGAGATGGCTGCTATTAACAGCTATAAACTGGGTGGGCTGGAGTCTCAGGGGATCTGCAGGGCAGGGTCAAACAGTGTTAGCCACTTTAGTAGAGTCTCAGACATGGCATCCACCTGTTGGCTCTGTGGCTCTGCCTGCCTTTCTGTCTGAGAGAGAGCTGTCTCCCAGCTCTCATATTGATGCCAACCACTTCAGTTCCTCCCTGTATGCCACTGGTGCCTTACAAGCTGCTACCCCAGTGTTGGAGCTCAGAGGGAGTGAGTCTGAATAAGTGTGAGTTCTTCAAGAGGAACTTCTTGGGACTCCAGAAGTTTATTCCACTGACTCATCCCTGCTGGGTTTTACAGCCAGAATTTATGGGGACTTATCTTTCTGACACTGGTACCCTGCTTTGGGGGGCCTGGTGTGGGGCTAGGACTCCTCACTCCCAAGATATTCCTCCCAAATTTTTATCAGCCACACATGTATGTGGGACCAGCCCATTCTGAATCTCCACTTCCTACCAGTCTGGATGGATGTGGTTTTTGTAATTCTGTAGTTGTCAGATTTCCATTCAACTCAATTTCTGCTGGCTCTGAGTGATGGTTGTTCTATAATTTATTTATAATTTTGATGTGGTTGTGTGAGGAGGCAAGCCATTTTTGTCTATGCTGCCATCTTGACCGGAAGTCAGAAACATACATTTCTATGTATATATTTGGTTAAGAAAGGTCTATGAGTATACAAGTACAAACCAAAATGTTAAAAGTATTTTTTTCTGGATTATGAGAGTTAGGAAAATCTTAACTTATCTTTTTTTGTTTATCACATATTTTCTACTTTTTCTATAATCATTGTATATTGTTTGTATAATGAAAACTATGAAATAAAGGAAAGGAATTAAACTGAAAATATAGTAAACAAATCTGATCCTTAATAAACTCTAGTTCTCTCCAGGCACCAATAAAATAATTTTTTCCTTCAAGAATAGTCTTTAGATATTACATATCATATGTTCAAGTTTATCTAAATAACAGTGAAGACAATTAACACAAACAGCTTATTCAAGACCCTGTGCTCTGAACATTGCCTCATTTAATCCTTCAGCCCCAGAAAATAAATATTGTTAAATGTTGTTTTAGCCCTGACCGATGTGTCTCAGTTGGTTGAGTCTTGCCCTGCAAAGTGAGGGGTCACCAGTTTGATTCCTAGTCAAGGCACATCTCTAAGTGGCAGGCTGGTCCCCAGCATGGGACATACGCAACTGATTGATGTTTCTCTCCCTGTCTTTCTCCTTTTCTTTCCCTCTCTTTTAAAATAAATAAACAAACAAATAAATAATCTTAAAAAATTAATGTAAAAATATTGTTGAATAGCCCAGTGGACTAAGGCACCGAGACTAAGTGCCTTGCCTGAGGTTACAGAGCTATTAGTGGGAGAGCTAGGTTTTAACTCTAGTCTTTGGGATTCCGGAGTCCCTTCTCACAAACATTACAGTATATTTGCTTTGAAATTTAGGTAACCACTTTTTTAAGTGCTATATATTAGAAATAAGACAGCTTAGTTGACACTGGAAATGGAAATTGGCTGGACAGAGTGAACAGGAACAGCTACTTTTCATAGTAAAGGCTCTTATCTTTTGAATTTTGTACTAAGCATATTGGTATATTTATTACCTAGTTTAAAATGAAATTTAATTTTGAAATAATTTAAAGTTACTATAAAAGGTGTTTTTTCCCTCCAGTTCAAGGTGCACATATATTTTGGCATTGGCATAGCTTCAAGCAATGTTACAACTGCAGGTGCCAATACTTGTAGATACCTGGGGATGCCACTGTACATGGAGCAGATCCCTAACTTGGGGAGAGTGCTTACTAAAAGGTGGTGATAAACAAATAAATCCTTAGCATTTTTCCAGTTTATCACTAATTATCATTAAAATTGAGGTAAACTAGGACTTCCGACCAAGATGGAGGTGTAGGTGGACACACTGTGCCTCCTCTCACAACCAAAATTAAAGACAACAAAGATTTAGAAACAAGAAAACATCCAGAACTCAGAAAACTGAACTATTTGGAAGTCCAACATTGATTCATCCAGACCGGTAAGGGGGGCGGAGTCATGGCAGGAAAAAGTAGAGGTGCAGACCAGGCACACAGGCAGCAGCGGCTGGCAGATCCCAGGTGCACAGGTGGTGGCTAGCAGACCCCGGGCACGGGTGGCAACTGTGAAGACCCAGTGAGGCCGCACAAGGCAGCTGGCTGACCAAGTGGTCCCACATTGGTGCGCAGATAATCCAGGCAAAGGGGAAGCAGCAGAAGGGACTGGAATCCAAGAGTGAGCAGAGCAAGCGCCATTGTCTCCTCTCAGACCCCACCCCACATACAGTGTCACTACCCAGCGACTGGGCTGTCCTGCCTGGGGAACACCTAAGGCTCCACCCCTCACTACGTAACAGCTGCAACTAGACCAAAAAAAACACAAAAAACCAGAAATAAAAATGGCTCAAACTGGAGAACAAATCAAAGCCCCAGAGCCAATTTATCTAAGCGACAAAGAGATTGCCAGCCTATCAGATGCATAATTCAAAGCCCTGGTGATCAGGATGCTCACAGAATTGGTTGATTTTTGCTCACAAATTAGATGAAAAAATAAAGGCTACAATGACTGAAATGAAGAAAAATGCATGGGGAACCAACAGAGATGGGAGGAAAACTGGGACTCAAATCAATGGAGTGGACCAGAAGAAAGAAACAAACAACCAAACAAAAAACAAAGAAGAAACAAGAATTCAAAAAAATGAGGAGAGGCTTAGGAACCTCCAGGATATCTTTAAATGTCCCAACATCCGAATTATAGGGGTACCAGAAGGGGAAGAGGAAGAGCAACAAGTGGAAAACTTATTTGAGCAAATAATAAAGGAGAACTTCCCCAATCTGGCAAAGGAAATAGACTTCCAGGAAGTCCAGGAAGCTCAGAGAGTCCCAAAGAACTTGGACCCGAGGAGGAATACACCAAGGCA